>RJWM01021315.1:0-35588 GCA_004363535.1 Dasyprocta punctata | reverse complement strand
TTTTTGCGGCACCGGGGATTGAACTCACAACCTCGCGCCTGCCAGGGCAGGCGCTTAAGGCACTGAGCCAAACTCCCGGCCCTGGTTTTTTGAGGCAGGGTCGCACTATGTAGCTCAGGCCGGCCTTGCGCTCGCGTTGTAGCCCAAGCCAGCCTCGAACCCACAACGCTCCGCCTACCTCAGCCTCCCGAGTGCTGGGGTGCACATACATTATTAATTTCTTCTCTAAGGGCTGGCAGTGTAGTGGGTTTTCTGTCATATATGACATCCTCTGGGGTCCTCCACATGAGGGTGACACCATCTGTTGAAAGAATATCATACTATTTTTCTCTTCAAGTGTGAACACATTTTTTTGGCAGACTCTGTGTGTGTGTGTGTGCGTCTGTGTGTAGTGAGATGACTATCAGGCAAATTAACGATGAACATATCCCACCTCCTCACATCATTACCTATCTTATGTGCATGGTGACAGAACCTGAAATATATTCTCAGCAAATTTTCTATATATAATATAGAATTACTAACCAGTCACCATGCCTTACATTAGATCTCTAGACTTACACACCTATAGAACTGCAACTTTTAGCCAACATCTCCCCATTTCCTTTGCCTCCCTGACCGATCCCCAAACTGTTATTATACTGTTTTGATGATTTTATTTTGGTTGTTGTGATACTGGGGATAGAGAGCTTCGCATGTGCTAGTCTATACCGCCAACCTCTCTCTGTTTCAATGTATACAACCTTTTGAGATTCTACATATAAGTGAGACCCTATGGCATTTTTGATGTTTCACTTAGCATATCTAGGCTCATCTGTGTTGCTGCAGATGGTGAAATTTTTTTAAAGTTGAATTATATCCCATTAAGTAGATATATGTACATATGAATATATTCATGTATATACAAAAATATCTCATTTTATACACAACACACACACATGTGCACACCATAATTTCTTTATCCATTCATCTATCAATGGACACTTTGGTTGTGCCTGTATCTTGGGTATTGTGAACAATGAATGCTGCAATCAGCATAGGATTACAGATATCACTTTGAAATGCTGATTTCATTTCCTCAGGTTGCATAACTACAAGAAGAATTGGTGGATCATATATTAGCTCCATTTTTAATATCTGGAACAACCTCCATACTGCTTTTCATAAATAGCTGTACCAATAATTTTTCATTAATACGTGTACCAATTCATGCTGTCATAAATAGGGCATAAGAGTTTTGTTTTCTCCACAACCTCACCAACAATTATTATCTTTCATCTTTTTGATAAGAGCATCCTAATAGGTGTGAGATGTTGTCTCATTGTGGTTTTGATATTCATTTCCCTGGTGATTAGTGATGGTGAGCATTTTTAATGCATCTCTTGGTCATTTACAGATCTTCCTTGGTAAAATGTGTATTCAGGTCCTTTACCCATTTTTAAATTGGATTTTTTTTCTTTTAGCTAACAAGTTATATGAGCTCTCTCTCTCTCTCTGTATTTCATATATATATAAATAAACAGTGCTCATACAACTTACATATATATATTTCATGTATATTTGTTATATATAAAAATCCATTTTTAATTCAGATTTTTTTTCTTTTGGCTAACAAGTTGCATGAGCACTCTCTTTCCCTCTCTGCATTTCATATATATAGAGAGCTCATACAACTTACTATATATATATAGAAAGAGAGATAGAGAGAGAGAGAGAGAGAGAGAGAGAGAGAAAGAGAGAAACTAACCACTTAATATATACTTAGCAGTTATATGGCCTGCAAATATTTTCTCCCAGTCCACAAGACCCTTTATCATTTAGTTGTTTCCTTGACTACACAAAAGAATTTTTTATGTTTAATGTATAGTCCTATTTTGTTTACTTCTACTTTGGTTGCCTGAACTTTTGGTGTCATCAATAAAAAATCAGTGCCGAGGCTAATGTCAAGGAGCTTTTCTCCTGTGTTTTCTTCTGAGTATTGTGGTTTTGAAGCATTTTGTTTAAGTCTTTTATCCATTTTACACTGATTTCTGTGTACAGTATAAGTGTATAATTTCATTCTTTTGCATGATGGATAATCAATTTACCCAACATGATTTAACAAGGAGATCATTCTTTCCACATATGACTGTATATGTGTAGGTTTATTTCTGGGCTCTTTATTCTGTTACACTGGCCTATATGTCTGTCTTTATGTCAGTGCCCCATGGTTTTTATTATAGCTGAGTAATATAATTTGAAATCAGGAAACGTGACACTTCCAAATTTGTTCTCCCTTCTTAAGATGGTTTTGACTAAAGTCACTTAAGATTACACATGATTTTTAGGATTCTTTTTCAATTTCTGTGAGAAATACTATTGGCTTTTTGTTGATTGGCTGGTTGAGATTTTTTTGAACCTGGGGATTGAACTCAAGACCTCAAACATGCCAGGCAGATGTTCTATCACAAAGTATATCTTTAGCCTGCTATTAGCATTTTGAAAGGAATCGTTTTGAATCTATATAATGCTTTGGGAAATACTGAAAGTTTGATAATATCAATCTTCTAATCCATGAACATGGGCTATTGTTGTATTTATTTATGTTTTCTTTGATTGCTTTGATAGTATTTTAAAGTTTCCAGTGTATATTTCATCTCCTTATTTAAATTTATTTCTAATTATTTTACTGTTTTCAATACTATGGAAAGTAGAATTGTTTTCTTGAGTTCCTTTTCCAGACAGTAAATATTTTAGAATTTGCACACATGTAGTCTGTGTCAAAATTACTCAACTCTATCTCTGTAACATGAAAGCATAATACATAAATGAATGAATATATAAATGATAATACATACATGAGTCAAAGTGGCTATATTCCAATAAAACTTTATTTATGGACAATGAAATGTGAGTTTCATATAACTATAATATGTCACAAAATATTATTTTTCTGTTCATTGTTTTCCTAAACATAAAAAATGTTTCAAAAAAAATCTTAGCAGAGTTTCTGCAAAATAGGTGGCATGCTGGATTGGCCTGACTACTGTAGATTGCTGATCCTTGGTCTAGAGAATTTCTAAAACTCCCTTCAACCTCCAAGAGTTTAATGAGAGAGAGGAAGGGAGACAGGAAGGAAGGAAGGAAAGAAGGAAAGAAGGAAGGAAGGAAGGAAGGAAGGAAGGAAGGAAGGAAGGAAGGAAGGGAGAGAGAGAAAGAGAGACAGACACAAAGGGAGAAAGGGATAGAAAGGGAGAAAGGGAGAAAAGGAGGAAGAGATCCTTTATCAAAAAATCATCATCATCCTCTCTGTCTCTCTCTCTCTGTGTCTCTCTCTCTGACTCTCTTTGTCTCTCTCCACCCCTCTTCTCTCTCTCTCTCTCTCTCTCTCTCTCTCTCTCTCTCTCTCTCTCTCTCTCTCGTACACACACACATACACACACACACAAATTACAAACAAAAAAATACACGGCTCTCCCTCTTCTTCAAATGCTTTTCCTTTTATCCACCAAAAGTTATCTTTAGGGTCAAGACACCAGTAGAAAGTCCTAGTTAGCAGCAGATAGCATAAAAATTAGTTACGTCTATCTAGGCAACTTCTGTGAATTAAGTTTCCTTGTTCTCATTCACATAAAAAGTTCATTTATTATGACATTTTTGTCATGAAAGTTGATCACTGCTTCATAAGTTTTAGGTAAGTGGTGTGATATTCCATACTGTTTGCTAAGAGAATTACAAAACTTTTGCCAAATTCAAGGTAAGACAGAAACAGGGGCAGAGACCATTAACATTTACCAAAAAAGCTTCAGAACCAATTCCCTTCAAGTCATGAAATTAGGGGCAAACACAAACTCTTTTATCATATTAATAGTAAATTTATAGAAGATATATTGAATAGATACGTTACATATTTAATAGAAGATATATTTAATTATTTCACTTTGCCAAGAACCGGAGAACTTTAGAAAACTGATATGAATTTCTTAGTACTTCTAGCCCTATTGTGTTTGTGCACAGAATGAAGACTTATCACACACTTTCCTCTATAGCTGTAATGCTGAGATAAAGTGAAAGACATCAAGAGAGTAGAATTCTACATATTTTCTGCTATCTTACAGTTTCAACCTTCTGTGATAGTCTTACCCATTTTTAACATGTACTTGGAAGGGAACCCTTGAACATATTTCTTAGCTCTGAATTTCATAGATGGACAATGTGAGTCAGCAGTATATCTGCCACTTTATTTTTCCCATAAATGCTCATTTATACTTTTTGCTTTTTATAAATGCCACTGATGACTAAATTACCTGGAAAATTACCCTAAACTCATAAAAATCGCTTTTTTAATTTACTTAGGTCATTCTGCAAGGCTGGTCATATCCAAAACACTTTAATTTTCTCTATAAGCATTTCACCAAAGGTTGATTAAGAAGCAGTCCTTTAGCAGGAAATTAAAGATACAATTTGCTTATAATAGATGTGTAGACTAAGAGAAAATTGATGTAAACACAAACTCAACCCCAGTGCTTACAAAGATACTTAATGAGTTCCTATTTGGAAATAGAAGAATAAGGTATATGACACACAGTATTTAGTTTTGTGAAATTTTCAATTTCTTTTGGCTTCTCCATGTCTAGTCTATTTCTAGCATGCTAAAAGCCAATTTCTACCATAGAGTCAAGTAAACACAGGCATTTGGAGCAATTTGTTAGCAACTTGCCACTCCACTTAACATGGTGTCTTTCTTTAGATCCTTGCTATTCCTTTTTTTTCTTTTTTAATTTGTTTACAGACTTCTCTTTTTCTTATACCTATTCTTCAATTGCTGGCTTGGTACTGTTAATGGCACTCAAGGCTGAGAAGGTTGCTAACTCCCATTCCATTATCTTCTCACGGTCTAACAGACCAGAAACATGATATAAAATGGAACTGTGTAGTTTTCTGATAATACTATAATGCCCCAAAACAACTAAATTAGCACCTCAAGTTTAAAAAAGGGAGGCTTTTTCAAAAGATATTGCAAATTTGCCCTCAACTCACTCACTCTGTCTCTCCCTCTCTCTCTTAACCCCTCATTTTATGTAAGTCTGTTTGAGCCTTTGAAATGTCACTTTTTTTCTTAAATACCCACTTTTTTAAACTATAGTTCAAATTTCTAAAAGATAACCATAATTCATACAACAGCTAAAACACATTTTCACATAATGTTAGGAAAACTGATGGCTGCACTACAAGCATTTTAAGAGCTACATATTTGTGAACCTGTCTTGAAAAGAAGCACCTAGCCTTCAAATTCCTATAGAATATTTCAAGAGTATACAAAAACCTTGCTCTAAATTGTTCCACCGGCCTTTTGAAACTGTCCTCACTGCTATAATACAAAAACAGGTTCATCTTACATGCTGAACAAGAAAACTTTCTAAATGTTCCTTATGCTTTAAGAGTTTATAAACTAAAACTGGCAAATGAAATAAATGCCACAGTAAGACAAATGTTATGATGAGACAGTATATTGACTGCTTTGCCACCATTATCTACCCTGAAAAACTCCTCAATTTTAGTTCATCCTTGGAGCTATGGTCCACAATAATACAATAAATTCATTAAAGTACAGAATAGTCAGGATTCTATCAGTTTTTGTATTTTCATTTTGATCGTGGTTTGCTGCGGTATTTTTACATTATACAGCAATATATGTTAGTAGCACCTATACTATAATCATTTTTAGTAAGAACAGTGGCTGCCATTAGTTGGGCATGCATTTGGCTTGCTGAATACCTAGAAAAAGTTATTTCATTCCATTCATATTACAACCCTACAAGACTACGCATATTATTATTATTGTTATTATTATTATTTTCCCACTTTATGGATTATAAAGTGAGACTCAAAGGCTGATCTGCTCAAGGTCACACAGCTAGTAAGTTGTGAAATGGAGATAGCCATTCATAACACTACCAATACTAGCAGTATCAGTAATGTCACTAGATCTGATAAATTTACTAATTGTTAACTTGCAGATCAATAAGCTTGAAACTTCTAGTCTGATTTTTCTGTTAACAAGGCACACATGATGTTGGTTTGTTTTGTTTTTTGGTACAAAAAACAATGTAATTATGATGTTAAAAATATAAGAGTGATGTCATAAACACTGAGGATACAGAACTCCAAAAATGAATCCTCTCAGAAAAATCAGTGACCACATTGGCAAAAATTACCAGACATGAATCAACTTTTTCTGAATTCTGGAATCTAATGAAAAACTAACAATAAACAGAGGAGTGCATAATGAAAAAAAGTAGTTGCTAAATTTTAGAAGAATGTGATGACATTTGCTGTTTCTCAATACAATTACCCCTTTCTACCATCCCCCCACGGGGATGGCAGCCTACATTCTACGTATCAATTGCTTGCACCAGAGGGTAAAACTAGACTTTGTTCTCAAAGAACTGTGGTTGTGTTTTGATTTGCATGACAGCTTCTTGAAGGACTGGTGTAAGGGCTTAACTTGTTTTGCCCTCATCAAAAGTCTTGAAGATGGAGCTGATTTCCAAGTTTTAATTGTTGAGAGAGTATGAAGGGATGTGCCTGGAGCAAGAGATAACAAGTGAGAAGCAGATGGTAAAATGCCTAGGAAGGAAGAGGCTGGGAATGGACATACATGGAAGAATAAGAGCTTTGAAAAGAATAGAAATATTAGATATGAAAAGTAACAATAAATAACACAAAAGTATTAACATCCACTTAATATAAGACCAAGAAAAAATTAAAGTGAAGAAAAATGTTTACAAAAATAAAGAATTAAGTACACAAAAGCTCAAATTAGAAGAACCCATAAAGTACCAAGATGATAAATAATAAAAAATTATCATCTGGGGCCAGGAATATAGATCAGCAGCACAGTGCCTATCTGGCAGGCACGAGGTTATAAGTTCAATTAGCAAAAAAAAATCATCTGGACATATTCATAATATTAAATTTTAAAATATCAAAGTAAGATAATGTATTTTAAAAGAGTCTAGAAAGAATCATTAACATATGAAGTAAAAAGAGTCAGATGGACATCAGACTTGTTAACAGTTATATGGTATACAAAAAAGACAACGTAGGGCCAGATATATAGCTCAGCGGCACAGTACCTACCTGACAAAAGGGAGGCCCTAAGTTTGAGTCCTCATACCACAAAAAACAAAAATAAAATAAAACAAAAAAGACAATGTAGTAGGATTTTCAAAACACTGAAAAAGAATGCTGAACGCAGATTTTTTTATGCTCCTAAACTGTCTTTCAAATATCGTACCATTCAGGGCAGAAATGTACATAGATATGTTGTTTTTTAAAACTTACCCAGTTGTATACTTATGCTGTGCTTTTTTCTGCACACATAATTAAATAAAGTTTTAAAAAGCACATGACAGGAAGAGAAATGGTAGGACAAGGAAAGTATAGTTTTTTCATTTCCCCAGGTTCTCATATTAAAAACAGAACTAGAGAAAACCAAGAACAGAACTGATGAACGTTTATAGTAACATATGCACATGGAGAGAAACTACCAACTGCCACATAATCTGAACAGTATCAGCAATTCTGTGGTAATAACAGAGGGTATATGCGGACCTAAGACCAAGAAAATACCCAAATAGCCAGTAAAAACTGAAAAACACAATGGCCAAATTAGAAGAAGTAGCTGAAGTTGAAAGAGCTTCTATCTATTTCAACAGTGAATGAATGAAGGAATCAGAGATACTATAATAAAGTCTGAAGGAGCTGGAGAAGTCTAGCCATAGAAACTCTCGAAATCAACAAGAAAGTCAAAGATAACTGGCAGAATAGGAAAAATACTTACAAATATTGCTAAGACAATATATATCCAAAATATATAAAGAACACTTAAAACACAATAAAGACAACCCAATTAAAAAACAAGAAAAGATCCTACAGACATCTCTCCCAAAAAGCCTAAGAAAAGCCCATGAAAAGATGTTCACCATCGTTAGAAATTAGAAGAATGAAAGTCAAAAATCACACTAAAACATCACTTTACTTCCATTAATATGGGTAAAATAAGAAAAGCAGACATTAACAAATGTTGACAGGGATGTGGAAAAACTGAAAACCTCATATACAGTAGCTCCTCTTTATCTGCAAGGCATAAGTTGCTAGCCTCCCCCGCCATGGTAAATACATATTTTTTTTAAAAACCTATCTATCTATCTATCTATCTAACTATGCTTCCCACCAAAAAATGTATACATACTTCAGGAAAAGAAAAATTGTATGATCTTTTTTCTACAGATAGTGTTACCCTCATATGAGGGACCTTAGAGAATGTCATATATCACAGAAAATCCACTCTGCTACCAGCCCTTAGAGAAGAAATTGAAAATGCTTGTGCAACAATCTCAAGCAATCTTGGGTGTCATGTGGACACTCAAGCAGCAGTTCACCATACCAATAAATGTTTACAAGCTAATGGCTACCACTTTGTGTCATGTACAGATATACACATATGTACATACACTATATAAATGCATGCACATAAAACCAAGCTTGGTAACTGTGTTGGTTATATCTGTATGTAGTTGGTTTTAAGTACCAGTTCCATTAGATTTTTTTTGTAAGTCTTCATAAAAGGTCTTTACAAGGATTCTTTCAAACTAGATATTAATACTAAAGAGAATCAATAAATATTTTATATCACTTTGCAGCTATCAGCAAGGAACTTGATGCACAGGACACATGTTTTTTTAATTATCTCCATTCCTTTTCATATTATCTACAATAGTAGTTTCCAAACATGGGCACCATCAAAATCTTCTTGTAACTTTTAAAAAATACAAGCTCTTAGTGATCCCAGATTTGCTCAATAAGAATCTTCAGAGATGTGATGCAGGGATCTCAAATTATTGTAGATTAAAGACTTCAAGGTAATTCTGATTCAGCTAGCCTAGCTCCTAAACTAGAACTCACATTTGTAAACAATTGCTGTATAACCCACTAAGGGTTCATCATCCTCTAACAACCCTTAAATGGCTCTCTACTAACTGCAATACCCTTACAATAGCTTTTTGGTGATTTGACATCAACTGACCTTTTCATTCAGATCTCCCTCAAATCTATTTCATGAACTCAACGTTTTGCTCAAACTATATAGTATTCAAACTGTGCATGTACAGTAGGCTCTCCTTATCCACAGATTCATCATCCACAGATTTGATCAAATAAGGATTAAAACACATTTTAAAATTGCATCTGTACTGAGTATGTACAGGCTTTTGTCCTTGTCATTATTACTAAATAATATGGTCTAACAATTTATGTAGCATTTATAGTATATTAGGTATTAGAAGTAATTTAAAGATTATTTAAAGTATATAGGATGGTGTGTGTTGATTTTATGTACATACCATGCCATTTTATATAGGGAACAAGTATCAGCTGATTTTCGTACCTAAGGGGGATCCTAAAACTAATTCTGTATGGACACTAAGGGATGATTATATTCATTACCCTCCAAACATACTTTGCATTTTTATTGACATCCGTTCTCTTGACTAGAATGTCTTCTCCCTTCCTATTTACCTGAAACCAACTCATCCCTCATGACATCACTCAAAATTTTACCTCTTTCTAATCTTTTCCATATTCTTTGCCAAGACTAAAGTAATTCTCTCTTCTCTGAGTACCTGTTTAAGTACTTTACAGGTCAAATTAACCATAATCTCTTCTACTGCAGTTATTAAATGTTCTTTGATTATCTTTATGTATATTGAGCTTTAAGTATGTGTTAAATTTTATCCAATGACTCCACATACTTAATAAAGGCAAGAACATGTCTTACACTTCTTTATACCACACTAAGTTTCATAATGCCTCATGGAGAAAATACTCATATACCCACAGACTTAATTCCTTTCCATCTGGAAAGTCTCTGTTCTCACTTCCACAGGTAACTAGGATGAAAAGTTAGGATAGGATTGAGAGTGAAGGTAGAGAAATGATTTTTTGCTTCCATGAAATCACATCTGGCCTTGTTCCAATACCTTCATTAACTTACTTTGTTTTCATTTTTTGATGCAGAATCTCACTATGTAGTTCAGGCTGCCCTTCAATTCATGGCCATCCTGCTTCCTCAGTCTCCCAACTGCTGAGTTTATAGGTGATGCGGACAGGATAAGAAAAGGCATCCAGAGTAGGGGGAAAAATCAGAAGACAATAGAAACCAAGACCAAAGTAGTTCGCCTACTATTTTCTTATCATCTACCACCAAATTCCTGTATTTTTTCTTTATAACTCTACCCACAAGCTATTAGAGTTGAGGAATGAAGTAGACGCTATACCAGCAGGACATAAAGTTAAATATAACTTACAGCTTCATGTGTTCTGGATGCAATATGGAATATAGCACAGATAAGCTAAAATCACTTTTCCCCAGCACATTGGCATCTTATACTACTTACATCAAGTTGCACAGGTAGAAGCAGCTTCCTTGAGAAACTTAAAAGCTACAGCAACAAGGAAATAACTGGGCTTTTAAACTATATATCTACCTTAACATTAAAGCGTTCCAAAAATAAGGTTCATCTAAAAAGTTTGGAAAGAGAGCAGAAAAAAATAATCACCTATTACCCAAAGATAAACAATGTTTTTACATTTGGGTGTGCTTTCTTTTCAATCTTTTTTTTCCCACATATTTTTTCAGTTTAAGAAGAAAATGTTAATTACTCAGATCCAATCATCACACACTGCATACTGACTTATCATCATGTGCCCCATAAATGTGCACAACTGCTATGTGTCAATTAAAAGTTAAGTTTTTTTAAAATTACAATCATTTGGCCTACTGAATTGTGAATTCTGCTTTGTACACTGATTATTATATCATAAACATTTTCCTCATCACTAATTTTTGGTAAGCATCATTTCAATTTTTTTTTATTTGAGCGAAGAAAAACAAAACAAACAAAAAATACAACAGCAACAAAAAAAAGACATATATAGTAAAAACAACAAGCAAAAGAGACAAGCAAACAACTAGAGTAAATACACAACATTGCAGGTTTACAAAACCGGAAGATAGAAGCTTGACAATGGTTGCAATATTGCGCATCGTTATCTTTAAAATGATTTCTTACATTAACAGATATAGACACGCAAGATTGATCTAATCATATGAGTATTAATTGTTCTTTCTCAATAACGAATACATTCAGCAGTGTTCTTTTTAGTTATCTTACATATACATATATACAGGTTTATATCTTTTCCTCTTCCCTTTTCTCTTTCCGCCCATTCCCTTCCCAATTATCTTTGCTCTTTGAGCTGTTTTTTACCCTTCCATCAATCAAAGAATGGACAAAAAAGATGTGGTATTTTTATACAATGGAGTACTACTCAGCTATTAAGAAAGATTGTATTGAGACTTTTATAAGTAAATGGTCACGACTTGAGACCATACTCATAAGCGAAATAAATCAAACCCACAGGTGTAAATACTGTATTGTCTCCCTAGTGTAAGAAATGGAAAAGTATATATGATTCAAAATCTACAATAAATACTATGGAAGGGTAAAAAACAGCTCAAAGAGCACTTCAATTGTTGAAACATAATTTCTTTAGCCATTGCTCTAGCATTAATTTAAAAAATGTATTTTCAACTTTTAGTATTACAAATAATACACTGAACTATCCTTGTAATAATTTACAAACTTTCCTAATTGCTTCTTCAGGATACCTTCTTAAAAATAGAATTTCTGCATCAAAAGGCATGACATTTTTTACAATTTTTGAACCATTTTAACAAACTGCCCTCCAGAAATGCTCTGTCCACTTAGATTCCCAGTAGCAGCACATAAATTACTCCATTACACCAACACCACGATGGGTGTGTATAACACTTTTACTATTGTCAATAGAACTGACTGAAAAAGATTTTGTTATTTTTATGTAAATTCTTTGATTTTAAAAATGAAGTTAAATATCTCATGTACTCATTGACTAACCATTCCATATTTCTTTTGCTATGACTATCCTGTTCACATCGTTATCCTTCAATTGGGCTTTTAGAGAAATTGGTCCTTTTTAAAGAAAACATTTGTACAAATCTTTCATATATTACAGACAGCAACTCTTTATTTGCCTTATACATTATGAATGTTTAGGTTCTTATGTCATCTTTGACAAAGACATATCTGCATTGATAGTATCAAGTACACCCATGTTGACTATTCTTTTGTTCTCATACTTAGAAAATCCATCCTACCCTGGGAGAAAATAAGTGGTAAAATCATTTCTATTCACTGTTTCAGGGTTTAATCTGATAATATTTAATACTAATTCATTCACAGCTTGTTTTGGTACATGGTATTAAGTAAAAATTAACTCTTCTTTTTCCTCTATAGATCTGAACTTTGAAAAACCTGTCAAACACTAAATTTATATTTGGGTTTGTTTTAACATCTGGCATTTAGTCTAACCACCCTTCCAATTCATATGTCAGTATAACATTGTTTATAATACAAACTAATTTCTGAAATGAGAATCAGTTTCTTTTTTCAAACATATCTACCTAATTTCTCTTCTCCAAAATTTTCTAGGCTTGTCTCATCGGTTTACTCTTCTAGAGCAGTTATCAAAATAATTTTATCAAAGTCGCCTTTAAAAATCTTGGAGGGATTTTTACTGGATTCCACTATGTCTATTAATTAATTTGCAGAGTATCAATATCAGTATAATATTGAATCATCTAGTATCTTTCTCCATTAGTTCAAATTTTCTTTACCATAATTCAGTAAGTTTCATACCTTTGATCATATAGGTCTCAAACATATATAAATTTACTGCATATATATATATATATATATATACACTGTTGATGTTACAGCATACTCTTCAATTTACTTTCTATAAATTAAGGGTATATCCACAATACATTGATGTATAACTTTTGTACTACTTGTATGATTATATGCTTACAAGTTAAAGCTTGTACACAGAAATTTACCAAATATCACATGAGAATCACTTGAGGATTTTTAAGAATACATTCTTGCCGAGGATTTACCTCAGTGGCGTAAGCGCCTACCTAGCAAGCGAGAGGTTGTGAGTTCGATTCCAGGTACCAAAAAAAAAAATACATTCTCTCCCCACTCCTACCCTAAGGAGTGTTAGGGAACACTCCTTTCTAAAATGTTAAGTGCCCCATAAGAACCTAAAAGTAGGTTACTATAACTACTAAGATCACTGACTTCCAGACATAACCCAGAAGGTCCTACATAGTTAGGCCAACACCTATCTTCTTAGTCTTATTTTGTAGCAGCTTACCCTATACCCCTATACACTCAGTCACCAGAGTTAGTAAAGGTGTTTTGCTCTGACTTGAATGCTCTCCCTTATCCTCCTTTGCCTAGTTAAATCCTACTCATCTTTTAGAACTTAGCTCAGGCATCAGTAAGGTCAAATCTCTGTATTAGTAAGTCTCTTGGTAGCAAGCATCTCCCAGTATAGCACTTGTCACTTTTCTAATTTTGCAGTTTAATTTTTTGTCCTCATTTCATGTCTGTATCTCCATCTTCCCACCCACTGGTCCACATTTTTTGGCACACACTATAGTCTTTCCATGAGTATCTGTCAAAAAAGTAAAAAGAACAAGCAGTAAATCTGAGGTAACTTGATATTTCTGTTATTAGCAATTCTTTGAAAACTGCTTCAACTTCTTGATTGTTCAACTGGTTTCAACTGTCATGATAAAAGAGAACTCCAGGAGAGAAGACAATGACAGCTTCACCTTCACCCGTTCCAGAATTTCTGTAGATTTTCATTTCATTAGTTTTTAGGTCAGAATTCCAGGAAAAGTTGAGTAAGGATTATATAGACATAAAAGTCAGCAGAAGCAAGCTAAATTTAAAAATTCTGAAGTGATGCAACTGGTTAAACCTATTAAAAGTTAAGAGCTCTGGGCTCTTCTAACCCTAGTTCATTCATGAACTCATTATGCCACTAGCCATATAAGTCATTAGATTCTCAATTTTAAGATTAGTAAAATGGACTACAGTACCCCTAACTTTTCTAATACTAAATCCAATACATTTATGATTCATGTATAATCATTTCTTATACATAAAAAAGCAACTGCCTTTGCAGGTAAATAAAACATTAGTTAACAAGTCATACAAAATGGCATCCATAAGTAAACATTCCATTTACTTAAATGAAATTCTGATAGAATGTGTTTAGCATTCCAACATGACTATCACGGAAATCTGTGTTTTATTCATGAAGGTTCTTTTTTTTTAATTTCAGTACTGGAGTTTGAACCCAGGACACTTTCATATGCACCTACATATGTAGCCCATTTTAATTTTGACTTAAGGTCTTGCTAAGTTACTGAGTTACCCAGGCTGGGCTCAAACTTATAATCCTTCTGTCTCAGCCTCTCAACAGTGCTGCGATTACAGGTGTATGCCACTAATCCCAGAAAAAATTCTATCGTTCAGGTAAAATTCTTATATGAAGTCCTTATGCAACTTCAAATTCATGTAAATCAAAAATGAATTTATTAAAGATAAGCACATTATATAATTGTACACACATTTTTCAGCTCTTCTAATGCACTGAAATAACTGCAATAGTATGTTCTACGAGTAATAACCTGAAAAGCATTTTAGCTCTAAAAATGTCATTCCTTACTATTCACAGTTTTCTATTATAGGTGCCAACCTGAATTATTAAAGTATGAAAGTTAAATTGAAAGGTTAAAAAAACTAATATGGTGAGGACTCAGATACCGATGAGTTTAAATATTATAAATAACAAAGTAGATTCCTAGAAGAGTAAGTAAAACAATTAAGTTTGGTTATAATACAAAACATTGGATTTAACCCAGAAAATCAAGAATGATTCAAGAAAAGAAAATCAACCAATGTAATATATCACATTCATGGAAGGAAGGGCAAATAAAACATGATCACCTCAACTGACACAGAAAAAAAAATTTCATGGTTCAAGAGATGAAAATCAATCAATGTAATATATTATATTAATGGAAGGGTAAAAAACACATAATCATCTCAACTGACACAGAAACAGCATTTGACAAAATTCAACATCCCAATGGGATGTTTTTTACCCTTCCATTAATATGATATATTACATTCATTGAATTTATCGTGTGTGAAGGTATAGACAACTATTTCGAAGAAAACAAGAAACATTATGGTAGCCACTGCTGATTTCCTGTTGTCTTGTTTTGAAGTCCTGTGTTGCTTGCATTGTTCTGTTCTGATCTGCTTTGTTCTGTTTTGTTTTGTTTTATTCTCTTTAAAATAAAAAAATAAAAAATTTCAAAATTCAATTTCCTTTCATGATAAATATGTTTAAAACACTACAAATAGAAAGAAACAACCTCAACATATAAAAGTGAAATGAAAAACCCAGAGATAATATACACAATTATCAAATACCAAATGATTTTCCTCTGAGATCAGGAAAAACGACATGAAAACACACTCTTGCCACTTATATTCAATATACTACTGGATGTCCTATCCAGATCAATCAGGGAGGGAGAAAGAACAAAACTGTCTCCAAATTGGATAGGAAGAAGTAAAATCTTTTCTGTCTACAGATGCCATGATCTTATATGCAGAAAATCATAAAGGTTCCTTTAAAAAAAAAAAAACCTTAGAACTATCACGTTCAGTAATGTTGCAAGATACAAAATCAATAAGCACAATTCAATTGTATTTCTATACACTAACAATGAACATTATAAAACGAAAATCACATTTATAAAGATATTGCAATGTAAAAAAATAAAAATGGGAATAAACTTAACCAAGGAGGTGAAGTCTTGTATGTTGTAAACCACAAAACATTGTCAAAAGAAACTGAAGACGAAATAAAACAAATGCAAAGACATCCCATGCTCATGGAGTAGATTTTACATTGTTAAACCTTCCTGATCTGCAGATTTAACACAATCCTTGTTAACATCTCTTATGGCTTGTATCTAGATGACCCTCCCACCAAAGCCTCATAGGTGTGGCTTTCTAGAGGTGACTGGATCTACAGTTTGTGATGCTGAGATTAAGTGTGTAATACTAAATTAGTCTACTGATTGATCTGAAATAGTTCTGAGTATGGATAATGTGAAGGCCCACCCTGCGTGTGAGTGCTATCCACTTCAAGGGCATGCAGCCAGGATAAAATATAAGGAATAGAAAAAGGGCTGCTTTCATTGCTTTTTGCTTTCCTACTTCATGGCTTGCTATCTTCTGCCTTCTATGAACTATTTCTCCTCTGCCATGCCTCCCTGCCTTGGCACCAACCAACTATAAACTGAAACTTCTACAAACTGTAAGCTACAATAAACTTTTCCTCCTTTAACTTTAAGTGCTAGGCATTTTGTCTCAGCAATGAGAAAAGTAAAACAACATCACCATAGTATTTTTTTTTTGCAGAAATTGAGAAAAATACCCTAAATTTCATATAGACTCTCAAGGGATCTTAACTAAGCCCAAAAAATCTTGAATTTATTTTTTTCCTTTAAAAAGAATCTTAAAAAAAATAAAATAAAATAAAATAAAATAAAAATAAAAAAATAAAAAGAATCTTGAAAAAAAAGAACGAAGCTCATATTTTGCTATTTCAAAACATATTAAAAAGTTACAGTATTCAAAACAATGTGGCACTGGCATAAAGTCATATAGACCAATGAATCAGAATGAAGATCCCAGAAATAAATCATAGTGGATATGGTGAAATGATCTTTAATGAGGGTGCAAAGACCAAAAAACAAAGAAAGAACAGTCTTCAAAAAATTGTGCTTGGAAAGATAAATATCCATATACAAAGGAATGAAATTGAATTCTTTCTTATACCATGTATAAATGTCAACTCAAAATGAATTAAAAATTAAATATAAGACTAAACACTATAAAATTTCTAGAAGAAAATACAGAAGGGAAGCTTTATAACACTGGATTTGGCAATAATTTCTTAGATACAACACCAAAAACACAAACAACAAAAGCGAAAAAACAAAGAGGGTTACATGAAACTCACAAATTTCTGTATATCAAAGGAAACAATAGCATAAAAAGACAATCCATAGTAAGGAAAAAATAACTGATCAAAACTGTACAGATTTATTTCCATACTTCCAATTCTATGCTATTGATATATATGTCTATTCTTATGTGAATATCATGCCATTTCAATTACTGTAATTTTGTAGTAGACTCTGAAATGGGAAAGTATGAGTCTTGCAACTTCAGGATATGAATTCTTTATCAGATAAATTGCAAATACTCCAACTTTAAATGCTACTTTACAAATTCTCATACTTTAAATGCTATATTACTTAATGTATGGGTTGTATTTTGCAAAATAAACTTCAGTATTCATGTTTCATTGCATTGTCGGCAATGCAATAAATATCTGGCTTTTGGGTTGCAGTTTGGGCATTCATCTCTAAAAGGTTCACCATCACTATGTTAGAACATGTAATTCATATCAATGCTGTATGTTATTTATGACAAATGCACTAGAAAGCCACATCCTCATATCTCTGTCTTACCCTTCAAATCTAGCATGCATTAAAAATTACTATAGAAGACTTTTCTCACCCTTGTAATAAGCTTTCTGCAATTGTAAATTTCTTTTTTAAAAGTTCTGATTACAGCTCTTAAATTGTACAATTATAGTAATCATTATCTTATTCTGTCTAGAGAAGAGAACATATTGAAACTTTCTTTTCAAAAATACCAGAGCCATGTTCATATGTACTTTTCATTTTCTTGATGCATTCTGCTCTCACAAAATTATTTTGTGATCCTGTTTAAAAGTCAGTTGCATTAATAACAGATTTTGAGTTTGAGTTTTGCTGTTTATTATTCAGCTCTCTTACTTTTGTCTTCTAATACAGTAAATCTCACACCCTCAAAATTCAGCCAAATACTGAGTACTGTGTGGTAAACACTGCACAATATACAAATGTGACTGATACTGTGATGTCTATGGAAATAGGTATTGATGTATGGGGGGGGTGCTGCAAAAGCAATATGTGTTATAGTAGTACACTAGATAAACCAATAGATTTGGCATACAAGCTTTAATATGTAGTAGTACTCAGGTTCCTCATCTGTTAAATGCTTTATGGAGCAATATTAACCCAAAATTGGATGCATAAAACTTCTAAGCTAAATTTTGTAGTCCTAGAGGTGACCAACTCTTCTTAAAGTTTCATAAATGAATAAAGAATCACAATGCAAATACAGTTCTCTAAGTTTTCTGGAAGTTTTCTTTTCAGATTTTCTGTGAATGCAAGATTGATAATGTCCCATGTTTCAAAGATTCCAACTCACACACCCTAAAGGGGACAGTTGCCTTTGCCTTCATTTGGATACAAGACATGTTCATACAATTTTAGTTGCACTATCAATTACATTTTTTAATCCTAATAGAAATAATGGTAAAAATTCATTAAAATATTAATAATATTTTTATTTTAAAACAAAAAAGAATAAAAACAATGACACAGAATTTCAAAATAAAATAATAGGAGATTAATAATGATTAATATATTGCATAATGTTATCTTCCAAGTAGTTGTTCAGATTACAAGATACAGGCATGAAAAAAACGATCAAACATAGTGTTTTATTACAGTATCTTTGTCTAAGTTATACTTGAGCCTGGGTTATTTATAAAAAATGGAAATATATTTCTAATATTTCTAGAGGCCTAAGGAAGTCTAAGATCAAAGTGGTGCATCTGGTGAAGGCCTTCTTTTTTCTCACATGGCAGAATAGTGGAAGAAAAACTCACTCTTACAAGCCATTTATATGGCAGCATCAATCCATTCACAGTAGTGTAGACTTTATAATCTAATGATCCCTCAAAACTTATACATCTCTAGCTAGGGTCCACTTATCAACATTACTGCATTGGGGATTAAGTTTCCAACATACTAATTTTGGAGGGGACAAAAACATTCAAACCACAAGAGATAGAAATCAACTTCCTCCTGCAACAACAATGACAAAAACTTCCTTTCAATTTCCATTATAAATTGAAAGGATCATCTTTGGAGGTGAAATAGCTTTGGAACATCACATATAAGAGCTAGCAATTAACCTTACAAGATACAATGTACCAGACCCAGACTGAGTCTTGGTGAATTCTCCATTTTTACTTCTGGGTTTGCGTGCGTGTGCACGTGTGTTTGTGGGCGGGGGGAGCAGTCCCAGCTACTGAAGAGGTTGATACAGTTGGGCTATGAGCCCAAGAGTTCAAAGCTGGCCTCTTCAGTAGCTGGGACTGCAGGCCTGTGCTACCACACCTGGCTCTCACTTGTGAATTCTATCAAATGTTTAAGGAAAAGCTTACTAATTCTATAATATCTCTTCCATAACACTGAGGTAGAAGGAATACTTCCTCATTCCTTTTATAAGGCTAGAATTACCAAAAAATCAAAACTAGACTAAGACAATACTAGAAAAAAATCTATATACTTATATCTTTCCTGAACATAAATGCAGAAATCCTCAACAAAATAGTATTAAAATGAATCAAAACAATGTATAAAAAGCATGATATACCACACCAAGTAAGATTTATTCCAGTTATACAGGCTGTTTCAATACTTGAAATTACAATTAATGTAGTCTACACCACATTAAAAGGCTAGAAAAGAAAAACTGCAACATTGCATCAATCAATGGAAAACTTGACAAAACCAATACCCATTCATCATAAAAATGCTCAGCAAAGTAGCAATAGAGGGGAACTTCCTCAACTTTATAAAGAACATCTACAAAATCCTACAGCTAGCACCACACATGGTTGTGAGAAACTAGATGCCTTTTGAGTAAGATCTGGAACAAAATAAGGTCATTCACTCCTACCAAGCTATGATAGTTAATTGATTTTGTCAACCTGAGTACGAAATGCCCAACTAAATTGTTTCTACATTGTGCTGGGTATAGAAGATCCAACCTAGGGAGGATTGTTGCCAGAATGGTACAAAAGGGAAACAATGAAGGATTTCTTCTGTTTCTTGGGAGCAGCTCCAGGTTTACACCTTCACTTTGGACACCGTCTCCTGCTTCGAGCACAGACTTTTTAGTCTCCAGCACTGACCCTTCAGCCTTCCTTCACAGAACTGACACAGTCTTATACAAGACACTACAGTGAGATCCAGGCCTTTGACTAGATCCATTGGATGTCCAGCATGCAGAGAGATCTGCACCTTCCACATCTGACTCTGTGGGAAGACACTGTAGATTCTTATATACTACTATATCTTGAATTAAATCTGTTCCTCTAGTAAGCACCGATAGACAGAATTTGGTACCAGAGAAGTGCAGTCACTGTTGTGACTGTACTTGCCCATGTGGTTCAGGAACTGGCTTGTAGAAAGCAGTTTGGAAAGGTTTGGAGATGCCAGATAAGCAGCAACCCTGGAATGCCTTAAAATGTATAATGAGAGATTCTAGTTAGAGCTCAAAAGACCTGAATGCTGACAGAATTCTGCTGGTAAAGATCAGGCTAAGGAGATTTCTGGTAGGAAAAAGAATCACATTGGTTTTTGGACTCCAGATGACATGTGTTATACCTTAGCAGAAAGTTTGTCAGTATTTTGCTCATGTCCATAGACTTTGTCTGAGACAGATTAAGAGCCATGGACTAAATAATCTTGCAGAGGAAATTTCAAGGCAGTCTAATGTTCAAGTAGCAGCATGGCTACTGTTGGGAGCTTTGAGCTAGATGTATGTTGAGAAGCAATGCAAAGAGTCCAGCACAATGATTTAAAATGTGAATCTGGTCAGAAGAGAAGCACCAGTAAAGTTGTGAACTCCAAAGATAAAGCAGAAGAGAACTTGGTTGCTGAGAAGGAACAGGACAATGGAAAAGATGGTACAAAGGCATCACAAGAAATAGCAGGACTCCAGCCTTTCCAGGCTCAAAACTGCTTGGAGAAGACAGCCCCAGAATACCATGTTTCAGAATAGCAGCATCCTAGAGAAATTTTTCCTCAGGACTGGATTCAGAGTATTCACTGATCCAGGACCTACAACCAAGAGAAAAGGAAGTCTTGCTACTGGTCCAGTTAACAGCACACCTTGGCATCATCCATGTGGTGCTGATTATAGACGCATGGAAAATGAAGACTTGTGGGGTCAGGAAGGCCTTCACATTTCTGAAGAAGGCCTGGGAGACCAGGCAGTAGGCTCTTGAAAAGTAGTTAGTGAAGCTGTGAGTGTGAAGCTAAAGGTATAGTGGAGACCCTAGAAGGCTGGAGATGCCAAGAACATGGATCATTCAAAGAAAATTGCAAGGACTGAGCAAAGCCTTCCCAAAAAAGAAGTCATGAGGGCTGCAACCACATGCAGTACACTAGGGACAAAGCCACCCTACCCTTTGGAGTTCACATCTTCCCACAGACTGCCTCAGATGCTGGACACAGAACCACAGGACTTAATGTTTGCCCTGGTGGATTTTGGACTTGCTCTGGTCCCATTTCTTTCTATCCCTCTATTGAGAAAGGGAATGTTTATCTTGTGTCATAGCATGTTGGAGGCATTTAACTTTCTTTTCATTTGTACTGGGTCTGGCAGCTAAGAGTTTTCCTTAAATCTTACACACTTTGGATTTGGACTTTTCAGCAATGCTGAAACTGTTATGATTTGAGCAACTCTTAGAGATGGAGTAAATGCCTTTTGCATAAAGGGATGTGCATGAATCTCTGAAGGCCAGGTGCAGAATGTTATGGCTTCAGTCTAGGAGTCCTTCAAAAAGCCTCATGCAGTCATAGGTGGGTCTTCTCAGAGGAGGCTGGATCTAGAGTGCGTGATGGTGGGATTAAGTGTGTAATGCTGGGATCAAGGGTGTATGATTACTAAATTAGTCCACTGATTGGATTGGTATAGTTCTGGGAGTAAATAAAAGGAGTCCTGCCCTGGTTGTGAGTGCCACCTGCCATAAGGGCAGGTAGACCAGACAGAACAAAAGGTACAGAAAGAGAACTGCTGCAGTTGCTCGTCAACTAACACTTGCTGGTTTTGCTGCTTCCTGCTTTGCATACCATGAACTGTTCTTTAACACTGTGATGCCCCTTTGCCAAGCTACCCTGCCTTAGAGGCAGCCAATTATGGATGAAAACTCTACTAACTGTGAGAGGAAATAAGTGTTTCTCCTTTAATTTTAGGTGTCAGGAATTCTGTCTCAGGAATATGAAAACTAACCAAGACACAAAGCTATACAGTGTAATACTGAAAGGCCTGCCTAATGCAATGACAAGAAAAAAAAAATTCCACGAATTAGAAAGAAGAAAATAAAACCATCTTTTTTCTCAGAGGGCATGATCATTTATGCAGAAAATTCAGAAGAATCAATAAAAAAAATCTCGAACTAATGAGTGATTGTACTAAAAATTACAGGACTATGAGGTTAATATACAAAAGTTAATTACTTTCCTAAGTACTACAAATAAATGGAATTTGAAATTAAAGTACAATACTATTTACATTTGCATCCAAAACAGAAAATATTTAGGTATAAATCTAGCAAAATATGTACATGATCTACATAAGAAAAACTACAAAACTCTGGTAAAAGAAATCAAAGATATAAATTAGTGGAGAGCAGTTCCATGTACACAAATAGAGAGACCTGGTATTATAAAGATACCTATTATTCCAGACTTGATCTTTAGACTCGCTACAACGCCAATTTTTAAAACTTCCAATAAGTTACTTTGAGGGTCTTAACAAACTTATTCCAAAGTTTATATGGAAAGGCAAAATATACAGCCTAGCCAATACAACAGTGACGGACAAGAAAAAGGTTGGGAGATTGACTTTATGCAACTTAAAGAACTGCTATAAAAACATGCTAATCAAGACAGTTTGGAATGGACAAAATAATACACAAATAGACTGGTGGAACAGAGTAGACATGCATAAACACAGCTTTCTGATCTGTCGTAAAACAACTCAGTGGAGAAGAGGATGTTTTCAGCAAATATTGCTGCAACAATTGGACAACGATATGCAAAATAAAAAAAGTAACCTAAACACACATCATTCACCTTTCTCACAAGAATCAATTTAAAGTATATCATAGACTCAAATATAAAATAAAAATACTGACCTACAAGAAAACAAAGAGAAAATCTACGTGAACTTGGATTTGGTGATGAATTTTAAGTAAAACATCCATGAGAGAAAAAATTGGTAAGCTGAACATCATTAAAATAAAAAGTTTTGCTGGGTGTGGTGGCAAATGCCAGTAATTCTAGCACTCAGGAGGCTGAGGCAGGAGGATCGCCATGAGTTTGAGGAAAGCCTAGGCTACATAACTGAGTTCAATGTCAGCATAAACTACATAGTGAGACCTCATCTCAAAAAATAATAAATTAATTAAATTAAAATTTTCTACTCTATGAAAGGCACTGTTGAGAGAACAGTAAGAAAAACCACAGACTGAGAAAAACATTTCTAAGACACATATCTGACAAGACTGATATCCAAAATACATAAAGGAAATTCACAGACTAAAAATTGAAGGCTGGAAAACAATACTCCATGCAACAGGAACCCAGAAAAAAGCAGGGGTAGCTATTATGTTTGCAGACAATACGAACTTCAAACCGAAAATGATCAAAAGAGATAAAGAAGGTCACTACATACTTGTTAGGGGAAAACTTCAACAGGAAGAGATTACAATCATAAATATATACGCACCGAATATGGGAGTATCCAACTATGTAAGACAATTCTTAATAGACATGAAAACTCAAATAAACAAAAATACAGTTATAACAGGGGACCTTAACAACGCACTGTCACAGAGAGACACATCAACCAAAAAAAAAAAAAATCAGCAAAGAAAGAACACAACAGAATCAAATTTGTGAACAAATGGACCTTGTAGCTGTGTACCGAGTATTCCACCCATCAACATCAGAATACACATTCTTCTCAGCTGCACATGGGTCATTCTCTAAAATAGATCATATACTGGTCCACAAAACATGCTTAAGTAAATGCAAAGTAACTGAAATAATTCCATGCATATTATCTGACCATAGCACAGTAAAACTGGAAGTGAATGACAAAAAAACAAATTACCGGAACCTGTGGGACACAATGAAAGCAGTCCTCAGAGGGAAATTTATACCACTAAACTCCCACATCAGAAAAATAGAAAGAACACACATAGACAACCTAATGCTGCACCTCAAACTTCTAGAAAAAGAAGAGCAAGTCAAGTACAAAGCCAAAAGAAGGGAGCAAATTATCAAGATTACAGCAGAAATTAATGCAATTGAAACTAAGAAAACCAGCCGGGCGTGGTGGCGCACGCCTTTAATCCCAGCACTCGGGAGGCTGAGGTAGGAGGAGCGTTGTGAGTTCGAGGCCGGCTTGGGCTACAACGCGAGCGCAAGACCGGCCTGAGCTACACAGTGCGACCCTGCCTCGAAACACCAGGGCCGGGAGTTTGGCTCAGCAGCTTACGCGCCTGTCAGACAGGCGCGGGGTTGTGAGTTCAATCCCCGGTGCCGCAAAAAGAAAAAAACAAAAAAGAAACTAAGAAAACCATACAAAGAATTAATGAATCGAAGAGTTGGTTCTTTGAAAGAGTAAATAAAATTGATAAACCCCTAGCAAACCTTATCAAAAAGAGGAAAGAAAAAACTCAGATTCATGCAATAAGAAATGAAAAGGGTAAAAACACTACAGACCCTGTGGAAATACAGAAGATCATCAACACCTACTTCAAAAACCTATATTCACATAGATTTGATAACACAGAAGAAATGGACAGATTCCTAGAAACCTATGAATTACCAAAGCTGAATCAAGAAGATGTAAAACTGCTGAATAAACCAATCTCAGCTAATGAAATTGAAAATATAATTAGAAACTTACCAACAAAGAACACCCCAGGTCCTGATGGATTCACTGCTAAATTTTACAAGAAATTTAGGGAAGACTTAATGTCAGCACTCCTCAAACTCTTCAATGAAATTTAAAGGGAAGCAAGTCTGCCTAACTCATTCCTGGAAACAAGTATTACCCTAATACCAACACCAGAGAAAGACCCAACTGAAAAAGAAAATGACAGGCCAATCTCCCTAATGAACATAGATGCAAAAATACTCAATAAAATAGTGGCACATAGAATACAGAAATTTATCAGAAAGATTATACACCATGATCAAGTGGCATTCATCCCAGGAATGCAGGGATGGTTCAACATGCACAAATGAATAAATGTAATACACCATATCAACAGAGCCAGGGACAAGAATCATATGATCATCTCAATAGATGCAGAAAAATCTTTGGACAAAATCCAACACCAACTCATGGTAAAAACCCTACAGAAAATCAGAATAGATGGTCTCTACATCAACCTGATAAAAGCCATACACCAACAGCCAACATCTTACTAAATGGAGAAAAACTGGAAACTTTTAACCCAAAATCAGGAACAAGACAAGGATATCGATTATCACCACTCCTATTCAATATAGTTCTGGAAATACTAGCCAGAGCAATTAGAAAAGAGAAAGAAAAAAAAGGAATAAGGATAGGAAATGAAGAAGTAAAATTATCATTATTTGCAGATGACATGATACTCTACATAGAAGACTCCCAAAAATCCATTAGAAGACTTCTAGAAGTAAGAACCAAATTGAGTAATGTTGCTGGATACAAGGTGAACACTCAAAAATCAATAGCATTCCTGTACACAAACAACAAAGTCACTGAGAGACAGATAAGGGAAACCACACCCTTCACTATAACATCCAAAAAAAAATGAAACACTTAGGAATCAATCTAACAAAGGAAGTAAAAGATCTATACAGTGAAAATTACATTACTCTAAAGAAGGAAATTGAAGAAGATTTCAGAAAATGGAAAGACAGTCCCTGTTCATCGATAGGAAGAACAAACAACGTGAAAATGGCTATTCTCCCAAAATTATTATACAGATTTAATGCAATCCCAATCAAAATACCACTTGCCTACTTCACAGAACTATAGAAAGCATTCCTCAAATTCATCCGGAACCAGAAAAGACCTAGAATAGCAAAGGCAATTCTGGGCAACAAAAGTAAGGCAGGAGACATCACAATCCCTGACTTGAAACTTTACAATAAAGCTCCTGTGATAAAACAACACTGAGATTCCATCTTACTCCAGAAAGAATGGCCAAGTTTAAAAAATCAAGCAACAACAAACGCTGGAGGGGCTGTGGGGAAAAAGGAACTCTTCTCCACTCTTGGTGGGAGTGTAGACTGGTGCAGCCACTGTGGAAGTCAGTGTGGAGATTCCTCAAGAAGCTAGGATTAGAGATCCCATTCAACCCAGCTATCCCACTTCTGGGCATTTTCCCAGAAGAACTGAAAACATCATACCACAGTGATATTTGTGCACCCATGTTTATAGTAACCCAATTCGTATTAGCCCAATCTTGGAAACAACTGAAGTGCCCATCATTCAAAGAATGGATAAAAAAGATGTGGCATTTTTATACAATGGAGTACTACTCAGCTATTAAGAAAGATTGTATTGAGACTTTTGTAAGTAAATGGTCACGACTTGAGACCATACTCACAAGTGAGATAAATCAAAACCACATGTGTAAATATGTCTTTTATTTTCTCTTACATAAAAAAAAATAATAATGAGCACAACCATCTTTACATCAGTAGTAATTTACCACAGACAAGAGGCAGAAGCGAAACTAGCAAGTCTTCCTCTGGATAGCTACCCAAAGAGTATAAAAACACTGCATTTTAAAGATATCATTACCCCCACGTTCAGTTCAACACTAAGAACCGTGATAGAGAAATGACCTATATATATGTGTTAATGGACAAATAGATAAATAAAATGTGATATATTTGCCACACCATGGATGAAACTAGAAGACATCGTGCCATGTTAAATAAACCAAAAACAGAAAAATAATGCATGAACTCATGTGCATATATAGAAACTTTCTGAAGTCCTATATACAGACAGAAGAAAAACAGTAGTTTCCATGGGTGGAAGTGGGAATGAGGAGACATAGGTCAAATGACACAGACAAAGATCAAATTATAAAACTGTATTTATCATATTAGGGATTTCTGCTGGGTGTGGTAGTACATGCCTGTCAGCACTTGGGAGGCTAAGACTGGAGGCTCGGTGCAAGTTGAGGCCAACCTAGTATGTTCAAGGCCAGCCTGAACTGTATAAGGAGACATTCTCTCAAACAGAGAAAAGATATAAAAAAAGAAATGAGGTCTTTAGGAATTGACAGGCCATAAAGGTTCTACCCTAGAAGGTGGAATTAGTCCTCTTATAAAAGGGCTGGATGGAGCCAGTACTTCCTTTTCTTTCCCTTTTGTTCTGCTACCAAGTGAGGACACAACAACAAGGTATTATCTGTGGAGCAAAGAGTGAATCTTCACCAAACATCAAGTCTGCTACTGTCTTGATCTTAGACTCCATAGTCTTGAGAACTGTGAGAAATAAATTTCTATTATTCATGCATTGCCCTGGCTAAAGTTTTTTGTTATAACAACATGAAGGGACTAAGATAGGGTTTTGAAAAAGAGAAACTTACTAAGAATTTCAGTAAGTTGGGGCTAGGGATTTAGCTCATCGGAGTAAGCGCCTGCCTGGCAAGCGCAAGGTTGTGAGTTCAATCCCCAGTACCAAAAAAAAAAAAAAAAAAAAAAAAAGAATTTCAGTAAGTAGTTTGAAAGATAACTAAGTTATATGGCTCCTAACTGCAGGGAATCTGTTATTACCCTAAGAACTATTAATTTATATTACAGAAATTAATACACGCAACAAGAATTATTAGCAATAATCCTTAAATGAGTGCAAATGTATGTGGTTCAGTTGCAGAAACACCTATGGATTCTTCAGCTGAGTGGGTTTCTATGGTTCTGAAATAACTAAAAGTTTATTTGACATTTCAAATTTCAAACAGTAATTATATATACCGAGTTTGGATACTACAGATTTTATTTTAATAATGTCTTCAAGGGAAAGAAAAAATAATAGCTTCCAACACTGTGGATCTTCCCAATCAGGCAATACATGTCCTTTTAAAAAAAGAAAATACCATCGTACATTTATTAGAATATAAAAATCCAAGACATTGACAGCACCAAATGCTGGTGATGAAATGAAGCAATAGGAATACTAATTCCTTGCTAGTGAGATTATAAAACTGATATAACCATTTTGGTACACTTTGACAGCATCTTACAAAACTGAACATACTTTTACCATGAGATTCTAATCATGCTATTTGAATCTATGCAAATAGATATAAAACTTCTATCTACACAAAAACTGCCACATGAATGCTCAAACAACCTTACTTATAATTGTTAAAACCTGGAATCAACCAAGATGTTCTTCAATAGATGAATGGGTAAGCAAACATAGTACGTTACATCCTTACAATGGAATATGATTCAATACTAAAAAAATTAAGCTATCAGCCTGCAAAAAGATATGGAGAAACTTTAAATATATAGTGCTAAGTGAAAGAAGTCCAGCTGAAGTCATTCTATATGATTCCAAGTATGAAACATTGTAAAAAGGCAAAATCCTGGTGACAGTAAAAAAATCAGTAGTTGTCAGAAGTTTGGGGGAAGGAATGGAGGGATGACTAAATGGTGCACAGGGGATTTGTATGGCACTGAAATTATTCTGAATGATACCATCTTAGTGGATGCATATCATAATATGTTAACCAAAGTTATGCAACCCAAAAGATGAACTTTAATGCAAACCATAGACTTAGTTAATAATGTATAAACACTAGCTCAGAAAAAAAAGAACTCACTAAATTAAATTTAGTAATAAATTTACCAAATAAATTCTATTTTACTGTCTATTCATAAAATTATTTTAGAGCTATTAAAATGAATAAAGTATTCTGGAAATACAAAATTACAGGGTTGTAAAACAAGTCATTTTTTGCTATGAACTGGGAGAGGGACTAACTATAAAAGGGTTAGCATGAAGGAATTTTGGGGGTGACAGAACTGTTGTCAATTATGACTGTGGAAATAATACAACTGTGTGTACCTGTCAAAACAACAAAAAGGTTTTACTATGTATAATATTCAAATAAAAACAGGATAAGGAATTTTTAAAAGCTTTTAGAAAAAGCTAACAGTAGCCTTACAATCGTGCAAATTATCAGAACACTCAAGGACATGTTTCACTTATAATTAAATTTTTCAGTGTAAAAGAATCCTTAAAGATCATTAAATGCCCACATGCACCCTCTTTTTACAAGACAAACTCAGAGCCAGAAGGAAGGGAGGGTTCTGAGGTTAGAAAAAATTAGTGGATACCCTTTATAATTTCTTTTATTTTTTTTATTTTTGTGGCCCCAGGGATTGAACCCACAACCTCACGCCTGCCAGAAAGGCACTTAAGCCACTGAGCCAAACTCCCGGCACCCTTTATAATTTAAATCTTTTCAAGTTTATTGAGACTTATTTTGTAGCTTATCATACAGCCTGCCCTACTCTATGTTCCATGTGTACCTAGGAAAAATATGTAATGTGCTGCTGTTTGCTCTAGTGTCCTTTGTATGTCTATTAGGTCTTGTTAGTTTAGGCTGCTATTCACATTTTATTTCCTGACTAATCTTCACTGTAGTAGTTCTAACCATTATTAAATGTGGGGTAGTAAAATCTCCAACAATCCCCTTCATTTATTCTACTTTTGTGCTTCATATTTTCGGAGTCTGTAGGAAAGTATGTAGATGATTATAACTGTTATGAATTCTTAATGAATTGACTATCAGTATATAATGTTCTTGTACAGAGTTTTGAGAGTTCATTATAGTTTTGGGCCAACAAAATCCTCTAAACAGAAGAGGTGTGTGTGTGTGTGTGTGTGTGTGTCTTTGTCTTTGTATGTACATTGCATGTGTTTGTTCACCAGTGTGGTAAATAGCAAAGGAGGAAAAGGGACTTTTGCTATTTAATTTCATGGAAAGTCAGAACTCCTGTTTCTTGGAAGCTCTGAAATCATCAGAAACTCTTGTTACTAATTCACTATTCTAATAAAAACTTAAAACTAGGTAAAATGAGTCAAGTCAGTGAAATAAATCATTGTGAAGGACAGCCAGGTTTTTTGTTGAGGGCTTTGTGAAAATCTTCCTATACTCACAAATAGCAATTGAAATCCAATTTATCCCAAATTTAGCAACAAGTCTTAGGTCTTCAGTATCACCAGTCAATACAATTAAAAAGCAGTGGCAATTTGAGGCTTTTCTTGTTTCCATATTTTACTTTCATCTTTTTTCCTTTCCTTCTTTTTCTTACCTGCTTTTTCTCCAACTGTCCTATTTCTCCACTTTGCATCTTTCCTTTTTCTCTACTTCTCCGTTTCCTTGTCCTCCCTTACCATTTATATTTCTAATTTTCCTTTCCTACATTATTGGATTTATCCTGTAACTGTTGCAATGTTATACACTGGGAGTGAGAGTAAATATTTTAATTTAACATCACTAGGGATGTTAATAGATGAACAACCCATAATTTTGTTTCTTTGTGGAAAAAGTACCCAAATTAAAACAAAAGGAGAAATGAAAATCACATTACCTTGAGATTCAATCCTAATCCAGTCAGAAAGCTGTCATTAAGAGCACAAATCAACAAACACTAGCAAGAATGTGGGAAGAAACACAACCTTTTCCTATTGTTGGTGGAAACATAAATTAGTACAACCAGTAGTCCCAAAATGTTAGAGGAGTTAGTGTCAGTAACTCAGCTTCTCTAGAACAAAGTATCTAGAGTCTGAAAAACAATAGCTTGTAGAGGAATCAAAGTGAACAGAGGGTACACGAGAATCATGAAGGAACTGACAGAGATGAACAAAATAAAATTTAATGATACAGAAGAAACAGATTATACCACAGAGGAGAGACTCGGCAGCACAGTGGCTTGCTAGCTGCCAGCTGGGAGGTGAAGTGAAACTAAAACTTTTCTACTCATGGAGAAGCAGAGAACTGCACTGGTACTAGGAGAGTCATCAGCAAATAAAGTTATACAAGGTCAACAATGCAGTCTCAGTCAAAATAACAGCATATTTTACAGACCTTGAAAAAAAATCTTAAAATTCAAATGGAACCAGCGGAGATGCAGAATAACAAAAGTAATTTTTGGTAACAAGAACAAAGCAGGAAGCTTTGTAATAACTGACTTTAAGCTATACTACAAGGCAACAGTGACAACATGGTATGGTACTGGTACAAAACATACATACAGATCAGTAGAACAGAATTGAGGATATAGAAATTTCCGCTAATATATTCAGCTGCTTAATCTAGGACAAGGGAGCCAAAAGCATATGTTGGAGGAAAGACAGTCTTTTTAACAAGTGATACTGGGGAAAATGGCCATGTGATTACAAAAGATTGAAACTGGTCCCTTATCTCTTACCATATACTAAATTAAGATTAAAATGATCAAAGATCTAAAAATTAAAACAGAAACATTAAATGTACTAAAAGATAAATTAGCAAAAAAGCTTGACTACATAGGTGTAGAAAAGTATTTTCTAAATAGAATTTCAAATGCACAAGAAATAATAGCAAAAATCAACAAATGGTATTATAACAAAATAAAAAGCTTCTGTACAGCAAAAGAATCAATCAGTAGAGTGAAGAGACAACCTATAGAATGGGAAAAAATTTTTGACAGATACTCCTCTGACAGAGGACTAATATGTAGAATATACAAAGAAAACTCAAAACAAAACAAAAAAGTGAAACCACTTAAAATTAAAGACCCAGTCAAGAAATGGGCAAGAAAAATGAACAAACAATTCACAGAGGAAGAAATACAAATGGCCAACAAATATATGGAAAAATGTTCAGCATCTCTGGTCATTAGAGACATGCAAATTAAAATAACGCTAAGATTCCATCTTACTCTGGACTGAATGGCAAATCATTAGGAAACCAAACAATAACAAACGCTGGTCAGGTGAAGTTGTGGTGAAAAAAGAACACCCTTTCATTATTCATGGGACTGTAAACTAGTGCTACCATTATGGAAGTCAATATGGAGATTTCTCAAAGAAGTGAAATTAGAAATTTCATGTGACCCAGCAATCATCCACTAGCTATCTTCTCCAATGAGCTGAAAATGTAACACCACAGAGATACAGTCACATCAATACTTACAGCAGCACAACTCATAATAGCTAAATCCTGTAGACAGCTTGTATACTCATCAACAGATGACTGGACAAAGAAAATGTAGTATCTGTATGCAATGGAATACTATTCTGCTATAAAGAGTGACAGATTTGAGACATTTGTAGGAAAATAGATGTGCCTGGAAACATAATGTTGAGTGAAATAAACCAGACACAGAAGTTTAAATACTGCATAGTATCTCACACTCAAGTGAGGAAAAGTACAAACAAAATAAAAAAGATGGATAGAAGGGGACAAGGAACTGGATCTCTTGTAACAGAAAAGTAGCCCAAGTAAAAAAGTGTAAGAGATGAAGAGGGAAAGGGAAAATAAATAGATTAAAGATATGCCATGCACAGGAACCTAATAAACTCACTTAGTCTGAACGTTTTATGCTACAATGAGCTACAATTACTAATATCGACCATAATAAAAATACAGGATGGGGAATTAGAGGAGAAAGGAAGTAGAAGGGGACTTTAAAGAAAAAAAAAAGAAGCTACGCTGTGCTTAGTGGCTCACACCTGTAATCCCAGCACGCAGGAGGCTAAAGCAGGAGAATCGCTGTCAGTGGGAGGCCAGTCTGGGCTACAAAGTGAGTTCAAGGTCAGTCTGAACTGCACAGTGAAAACCTGTCTCAAAAAAAAAAAAGCTACGGTATGCATACGTAAGTACTCCCCAAGATGATTCCAAACTGCATGAACTGCAAACATATACTAATAATTTTTTTAAGAATTAAAAAATAAAATAAAATGCCTCTTCAGCATTAATCTATCAGGCCAATAACTACTTAGAAGCCTTCAATATGCCATAAATTCTTCATTTGGAAAGAACTGTTCATATCACCTGACTTCTGTAAACTGAAAGCATGTTTCCACTTAGGGGCTCCCACAAAATCTCATACACAGTTCTATAAAAGCTCTTCTTATACCTTATTTTTGGTTTACCTACCTGTTTTCTCCTCAAAATTTTGATTTTTTGGAAGGTACCCTCATGGTTGTGATCCCAGTGCCTAGCATGGTGCCTGCCAAGTGATAAATGTTTAAGAAATGATATAACTCAATCCTCAGATCCCCTCCTAATGAGTAAGATAATAGTGACATGTTCTCCTTGTAATTGTAGTTGTGTTAGGTGGTGATAAACACTAGAAATAGTATGAATTTGCTCCTTTTGTATATATGATAATATTCTAAGCTAACAATAAATTAAGAATTTATTTAAAAGATTGTTTTACAGTATGTTTAGATAACTTAATCAGGCTATTCATCAAGGCAATAGATTATAGGTACAAAAAATATCAACTAGATAGAAAATAAAATTCATTTCAGAGTAGTGAAACGTAGAGCTAGTAAGATGAGGGAAAGAAAAACTTAAAAGACCTCGGTTCTATGTTTAGTTCTGTCGCTAATCAGCTGGGGTATTCTCGGACTGTTGAGATAATTCAAAACTATCATGGTAGCCAGTTACATTAGTTGTATAGGCAGTCTCCACAAAATCCATTATTGAAGACTATGCTTTATCACAAAATCATGATAAGCAATAATAACAATGGTAAAATTTAAAACACTATATAAATCACACAGTATTTTTCCATGTATCATCTCACTTGCCGTTTCCCAGAATTGTTGGAGATAAACTGCTTTCCATGTATCATCTCATGTGCTGTTTCCCAGAACTGCTGGACATAAATTTTATTCAAATGCTCATTTTTACAGTCTAATAGCACTAACACTAAGATAAAAGTAATACTCTCTTGCTTCAAAACCTTGTCATGTTTTCATGATACAAAAATTTTTGATGATAAATCCTAACAACTCTCATAACAGGCAGTGCAGGCCCTTATCACTTTTCTTCTATACTACTTTCATTTCCTCCTAATGATGCTCTTATCTCCAATCCCTATTTGTAATCTAGTCTTCAAACTGCAGAAAATACAAAATCATGTCCCTAAAAGGAATTTGATAATGGCATCTCAACTTAATATTAGGGATCCCTAATTAACAGTAAGGCATTAGTTCCAAGGCTCAAACCCCAACACACCAAAATTGGAGGATGCACAAGTATTTTATTAAAAATGGTTCATCAACATACAATCTATAATCTGTATTCTTTAAACGATCCCCAGCTTTCTTGTAATATCTAATACAATATACATATGGTATAAATAGTTATCATCTTGTATTACTTAGGGAATAATGACAAGAAAAAAAGTCATTTTCAGTACTGATGCAATTTTTTCTACATATTTTGATCTGTAGTTGGTTGAATCCATGGATGCAAAACATATGGATACAGAAGGTCCACTGTACTTTCTAGACTGGTCATGTACTACAGAAACTTCTGTGATGATGGAAATATTCTCTGTCTGATGTGTTGTCAAATATAACAGCCACATAAGGTCATTGAACATTTGAATTGTTTTGGGTGACTAAGCTACTGAATTTTAAATTTTAATTTATTTCATTTTATTTAAATTGAAATATTAATAACAACATGTAGCTAATGTCTATTGTACTAGTGAAGTTCTAAGAAATAGGAAATCTTTATTTTTTTTCTGAATCTTGTGTAAACCACTGAATAAATAAGTAGTGGCAAGAAGTAAAACGTTGAAGAATTTTGTAAACTAAGAACACTCTAAAAATATCTGGTAATTATAAGTATAGGTTATACCAAAGTGCTAGCATAGCCTTTTCTCTTCTTTTCTCTTCTTTTCTTTCTCTGCTTTGGTGTATTTTCTGATTGTTCAGTAGTATATACTATTTTGGTAGTTTTTCTGTCTACTTTTCTTTCTTTTTGTTTTTTGTGTTTTTTTTTTAATTTAAGAGAAAATAGATACAGAAGATAAAAACAAAAATCAAAAAAGACAGACAAACAACAACAACAGATCTGGTATGATAACAATGTAGGTTTACACACTGAGGTGGTTGGAGTTTGACAGTAGTTACAATATTGCATATCGTTACCTTCCTAGGGGTTGGGCATATTGACAGATACAGACATGTAAGATTTATCAATTCAGGTATATTAACTTTTCTTTTTCAATAGCTATTGTATTTAGCAATACGGCTTTTTTAACTGTCTTATTTATGCATATTTATAAATTTATGACTTTTTCCTTTTTTCTTCCTTCCTTCCTTTCCCCTAAGAATACCTCTTGTTATTATTAAAATAACTACCCCTAACATCAGGTCTAATATAACCAAGCGAAATAGTTCAGAGTGAAACCAATAAAGCATAAAAGAATGGTCATACTTAAGAGAAACAAAAAACTAAAGAGATCAGCAAACAACAACAACATATCCGATACTGTAAAATTGTAGGTTTAGTAATTTAGATGGTTGGAATTTTACAGTGGTTGCAACATT
>RJWM01021314.1:0-35742 GCA_004363535.1 Dasyprocta punctata | reverse complement strand
TCACAGTTTGTAGAGGAATTTCTGTCTGTAGTCAGCTGATTCCAAGGCTGGGCAGCATGGCAGAGAGGAAAGAGTTCATGGCATGGGAGGCAGGAAGCTGAGAGTAGTGTCATGGGAGGAAGAAGAGTAGATATATATACCTTTGCAGGCTACACCAATAATAGTCCACCTCTTCCCACCAGACCTCACCTCCCAACATCTCATCCAGCTATAAACCCATCAGTGGGTTTATATATAAATTCATCAGAGATGTGTATCACACACCTGTGATTCAATCACCTCTCCAAAGCCCCACCTATGAGCATATGAGATAAACCACAATGCCCAGGCTGACCTCCTGCCTCAGCCTCCCGAGTGCTAGAACTACAAGTGTCAGCCTCTTCACTCAACTAATACTATTTTTTTTCCTAATGTTATTTTAGATGAAGTTATTTTCCTGATTTCTTTTTCAGATTGTTTATTGTTAGTGTATAAAAACTCAGTGGTGCACTTGGGAGGCTGAGGCAGGAGGATCGTTGTGTATTCAAGACCAGCCTGGGCTACAAAGTGAGCTCAAGGTGAACCCGAACTGCAGAGCGAGACCCTGTCTCAAAAAAGTCACACACAAGACGGGCGTGGTGGTGCACGCCTTTAATCCCAGCACTTGGGAGGCTGAGGTAGGCGGAGCGTTGTGAGTTTGAGGCCGGCTTGGACTACAACACGAGTGCAAGGCCTACCTGAGCTACATAGTGCGACCCTGCCTCAAAAAGCTAGGGCTGGGAGTTTGGCTCAGTGGCTTAAGCGCCTGTCTGGCAGGTGCGAGGTTGTGAGTTTGAGCCCTGGTGCGCCCCCCCCCAAAAAAGAAATCACACACAGAAAAAAAAAAAGATACTCAGTTGGTTTTTGTGTGTTGATTTTATATCCTTGCTACTTTGCTGAGTTTGTTTATTAATCTTCTTTGGTGAAATCTTTAAAGATTGCTATGTATTAGATCATATATCTAAACAGAAATAACTTTACTTCTTTGATTTCAGTTGGATGTATTTTACTTACTTAGTTATTTACCTAAATGCTCTAGCTAGAATGCACTATATCAAATAGAAGTGGTGACACCAGTTATCATAGAGGAAAATTTTCAGTCTTTTACCACTTACATATGATATTAACTCAACATGACTTTATTACATTGGAGTAGTTTTCTCCTATTCCCAGTGTAATCAGTGTTTTTAATCCAAAGAATGTTGAATTATGCTGTGATGTCGAATCTTCTTAATATGCTGCTGAATGCAATTTGATAGTATCTTGTTGAAAAGTTTTGAATCATTGCTCATAAGAGATACTAGTCTTATTCGCCTTTCTTGTATTTGTGTGTGTTTTCTTGTGTCTGTATTTTACTGAAAATTTAAAACCTTTGAGAATCTGAAAGCATTGGGACTGAACTATAATCCAGTGTGTCCCCCTCCTCCATTTTTTAAAATTTTGTTTTGTTGTTGTTTTTGTTTGTTTTGGAGAAAGGGTCTCACTAAATTGCCCAGGTTGGTTTGAACTTGCCATCTTTCTGCCTCAGCCTGCCACAGTGCTGGCATTACAGGTGTGTGCCACCATAACTGGCTCTGATTTTCATTTCTTGATGTGTCCAACTGATGCCCTTAGTATCAGGGTAGTGAGTTGCAAAATGTTCCCCCTTCTTCAGTTTTTTGGAAGAGTTTGAGAGGGATTAGTGTTAGTTCTTTAAATGTTTGGTAGATTTCACCAGTGAAGTTATCAACTAGATCTAGGACTTTTCTTACTCAGGAGATTTTTTTTTTTTTTTTTTTTTTTTTTTTGAGACAAGGTCTTGTTATGTAGTTCAGGCTGGCCTCGAACTCACAGTGCTCCTCCTGCCCCAGCCTCTTGAGTGTTAGGATTACAGGCATGCACCACCCTGCCAGGCTTTTCAGGAGATTTTTGATGCCTTATTCCATCATTTCCTTATTCATTAATACTTTGCTTTTGAGAGATATACGAATTTGTTTACCTTAGCTCATTTTAGTTTCACATTACGGCCAGCTAGCAGAAAGGGGGCGTAATTTAGAAGGAAAGAGACATCATGAGAGAAAAATGGGGGTGTTGAGCCTGCAGTATATGTTGCCTTTCCTGTGTCCTCAAGCACAGCCTACTGGCTGTGCAGGACAGCACTGGGATCTCTGCTCTGTGCCACATCTTTGTCTTAAGCCTTGGTGAGGATGAAGCAGTAGGCCTATCCCTGCCCAACTACGTGGTTCCAGATGGCCGGGGTCCATCCCACATAGGGCCCTCATGAGAGTCCGACACTCCATGTCCAGCCCACTTGCCTGACATTTTTTCAGAATTGACTCAGTTTTTTTTGTTACATTGACAAGACTCATGATTCAGCCATACATAAAGTTGTCTAGCAGCTGAAAATCCTCCTGGGCCACCACCTGTTCCCCTGAGCCGCGGCTTTCTGATTGACCCACTGATTTCTTCTGTAATCCCCACCAGTGGGGTGGTGTGAGTTGTAGGCCTTTGGGAGAGGTCCCTAGGTTGGGATCCTGCCCTGTGGGGGCTGGACTACATTCTCTGGGGTGGACACAGCCAGGCCAAGGAAGCCTGTGCTGCATAGGGTGGGGGCGCTGTGTTCATCAGACCAACGCCCTTGTGAGCATCATGCCCCTTAAGACAGTGACCCATTTTGCAGATGAGGAACTGAAGGTCATACTGAAGGGTGCCTGCTTGTCTAGAACTCAGAAGAGTTGGGTATTTCTGTGAGATCATTCTCTTTGTCTTGTTCTGGGACACAGGATAGAGGACAGGAATCTTTGCAGCAGTGCCACGCGAGGAGTGCTCTTGGCAATGCCAGCACCAAAGCCCACACCTGGCCACTGCTACCAGCTACCCTTTGTAGAAGCCAGGCCCTTCTCAGATTTTTGCATTGTTGTGTCCCTGTGTGGGAGAGCCTCCCCCAGGGAGTCACATTCCTGCTGTCTGGATTCATTCCATTTCTTCCTAGAAGGCCACCTTCCCTCACCGCCCTGTTTTTATTAGTTTATGATATATAATAAATACATTCATAGTGGGGAACTAGTGCACATACCACATTTTGATCCTTTTTACTTCTCCTCCTCTCCTTCCCATCTCCCCCATCTCCAGATCCCCTTCCCATCTTCATGTAATCTATCTCCATTTCCTATCTTTTATTTTGCGCCTTCATTTCCCTCATAGCCTCACACTTAGCACTGTCTGACACACTGTGTTCACTCGCCTCATTTGTACAGTGTCTTTCTCTCCCTGACACACCAGGATGGCTTTTTGAGGGCTTGTGTCCCCTGTACCTGTCCTTGGAAGTCTGTACTTTTGAATAAATGAATGCGCTGGTGACCAAATGGCAGGGTGGGCAGCATAGTTCATGAGGCAGGGGCAAGTGGCCTGGCGGGTGTAAACAGTGCACCCTGGGTCTGGTTGGGTCCTGCTTGCTGTGTTTCCGGCAGTCACCTGCTGCTGCATTCTCTGCATCTTAGGGTCCATGTGGTTTACTCTTCATTTGCTTCCTGGTGGGAAGAGGCAACTCCAGTTGTATCCTAGAAATGTTCCCTGATTGTAGGTATGGGGGAATCCTAGAGGCAGCAAAGGCCTGAGGGGTAGAGACCGGCTGTAGCCCACACTGCCTAGTCCTGGGCCGTGTGGAGGATACTGCAGCTCCCGCCTCAGCTTCCTTCCGCTGCTTGCCAGTGATGTCACAAGGATTTGTTCATTCCCAGAATAAATGCCCTGGAGCCTATGCTGGGGGTTCCTGATTTTCAGAGGATGACAAACGGAAAACAAGTCAGTGGGTGACTAAGATGGTCTCGGCAAGTCCTAAGTGCTGTGTGGAAACAGGAAAGAAGGCACAGAATGGGGCAGGAGGGGAGCGGAGAACTTCTGAGCCAGCTTTTTAGTTGAGGTCAGAGTGCTAAGAAGAGGCAGATTCTAGCAGAGCATGGTGGTTTACACCTATAACCCAGTACTTTGGGAAGCAGAGCAGGAAGACGGAGAAGATGGCAAGTTCAAGCCCAACCTGGGCAACTTAACAATACCCTGTCTCAAAATACAAATATTAATTAATTAATTAATTAATTAAATGGTTGAGGGCATAGCTCTGCAAAGGCACTGGGTTCACCCCCCAGTATCACAAAAGAAAAGAAAGAGAAAGATGAAAGAAAGGCAGGCAGGGGGAACAATATTCTAGTGAGTATAAAGTATGTGAATGGTTCAGAGGCACAGGTCTTCATGAATATGATTAGGGATTGAGGGGTCTCTCTCTCTCTTTTTTTTTTTTTTTTAACCCTGAAAGGAGGTAAAAATTTCCAGGTGGGCTTAACCAGGGCTGGGCTGTTAGAGCGGTTCACCATGCCTCTGCCCATTCTGATCTGTGTCATGAAAATCAGCAGAGAGCCAGGCAGGGATATGGGCTGTAATTCCAGCTACTTGGGAGGCTGAGGCAGGATGATTACAGATTTGAGGCCAAACTAGGTAACTTAGCAAGAACCTCTCTGAAAATAAAGATTTTAAAATGGCAAGGATGTATCTCAGTGGTGCAGCACTTCCCTAACATGTGTGAGACCCAAAGTTCAATCCCTAGTGCCCTCTCCCCAAAAACACTTATGACAATAGAGAATGAGCAAGTTCATCATGACTTGCTCACCCAGCAGAACAGTGAACAACCATGAGGGAGATCCCAGCCCCACACTGCAGTGGGGTGACATCATGGTGAGGGAACAAGCCAGACCCCAAAGGTCCATTCTGTGCCATTCAGTGATGCCCAGTTTCAGAACAGGCATAACTAATCTGAGGCCAAGGAGTTGCTAGAGCAGGTATAGGTGGGAGCTCCTGGGTTGCAGGCTGTGTTCTTTCTGGGTCTGGGTGCTGTCCACTTGTGAAAATTCCCCAGCTGCATATCTAGGACCTGGACCCTTTGGCTGTGTGTCACCTGCCAGGAAGGACCTGCTAGAGAGTGTAGGAAGAACCTGTCTGTCAGTGCTTTTGCTGCCCTCCCCGGGTCACTTGCTACCTGGCAAGATAACTTCCAAGAGCACCAAGCTTTCTTTTTTTTTTTTTTTTTTTTTGCAGCACCGGGGGTTGAACTCACAACCTCACCCCTGTCAGACAGGGGCTTAAGTCACTGAACCAAACTCCCAGCCCTGGGTTGTTGTTTTTTTTTTGTTTTTTAGGGCAGGGTCACACTGTGTAGCTCAGGCCGTCCTTGCGCTAGCGTTGTAGCCCAAGTGGGCCTTGAACTCACAATGCACCTACCTCAGCCTCCCAAGTGCTGGGATTAAAAGCGTGCACCACCACGCCTGGCTGAGAGCACCAAGCTTTGTTAAGCAAAGAGGATGGCTGAAGGTAGCTTCTGGGACACTTGAGCTGAACTCTGCCTGGCCAGTGGAGGCACCTAAAAATTGACTGACAGGCATGAAGGGCAGAAAAGAGGGCACCATCAAACACAGGGAGTAAGGGGACTGGGAACAGACGTGAGGTAGAGTCAGGTGTCCCTTCAGGACTTCAGGACTTCCTTGATGGCAGCTATGCCAGGCTCTGAGCCAGAGCCCCTCATGGCAACCTGAGGGGTTTGTGGGATAGGCTCAGATTTGTAGTTGGGGAACTGGAAGGACAAGGGCCAACCCTAGTTTTTTACTTGTGAGCTGTGGGCCATCTTCATATCCTGATGTCTTGCATTGCGGGCTGGGGATGGTCCTGCCTGCTCTCACCTGTGGCCTTGGTTCTCACTGCAGCTGAACATCCACGTGGGAAACATCTCCCTGGTGGACCAGTTTGAGTGGGACATGTCGGAGAAGGAGAACTCACCAGAGAAGTTTGCCCTGAAACTGTGCTCAGAGCTGGGGCTGGGTGGGGAGTTTGTCACCACCATTGCATACAGCATCCGGGGACAACTGAGCTGGCATCAGAAGACCTATGCCTTCAGGTAGGATGGTGCTTTGGGAAACCAAACTGCTTTGGGAAAAAGACTTCTCCTGGCACTGTGATGGCTTGAGACCTTTTTTTTTCTTTTTTCTTTTCTTCTCTTTTCTTTTATTTATTTTTAGTTTTTTGAGATAGGGTCTTGATAAGTTCAGGCTGGCCTCAAACTCACTGTGATCCTCCTGACTCAGCCTCCCAAGTGCTGGGATTACAGGCAGCTTTGCAACTTTACGGGGCTTCACAGTGACCTGGCCATGATCCAGTTGCAGCTCTGTTCTCCTACTGCTTCATGTCTCAGCAGGGCTTCTCATCACAGGCCGGACTAGAGCTAAAGAGGTGACATATTAGAAGCACTTAGTGTGGCCTGCCCAGGAAAGACTCAGCGCTCTGATAGTGTGAACCTGAACTCTTTACCTCTACTGTCCCCAGGTCCCAAGCCCTCCTAAGGCCACCCCTGAACCCCTCTGCCCCTCCATCCATCATCCTCCATCCTCCACACAGTAGCCCCTCCCCAGCCACCATGATGCTTAGTCTTCTCTCTGTGCACTCTTGCCTAGACTATCTCTTGTGTCCTGGCCATGACTCCACCCTGGGTTTGTCATCTCTTAGAGGCTCTCCCCAGCTTGTGAGTACCAGGGAGCCCCCATCAACTCTTTTGTTCTGGATGTGTCCGTTTTTGTTCTTTCAGAGAACATTTGGCGAGTCTATGCAAGCCTGAACACCATAGTGGGTGCTGTGGAAGGGGAGGAGACAGGTCATCCTGATCCCTCCCTGCAGCAGCAGGCTGGCTGTGTTTCAGTGCCACTCCCACTTTCACTCTCCCCAAAAGAGGAACCCTCCAGGCCAGTGGCCCGTCTGTACTAGCAGACTCTGAGCTTGTCCACCTCCTCAGGCCTGCAGGAAGGGGAAGCCCTGTGGTTCCTCACCCTGTCTTCTGAGCACCTTTTCTGTTAGAATGGTGTGGCAGGTTGAGGGCACTGCCAAGTATCTTGTATCACAACAAGATATTAGAATCGTTTCCTTCAGACTGTCATCATCCACATTTGTGGGTGGGAGGACAGCCTGAAATGCTACAGGAAGAGCAGACATGACAATTCATGGAGCTTGTTAGTAGGTTTGTGTCTCAGCTTGTTTTCCCAGACAGCCCATGAGGCAGCTTTCTTACAGCTTCCCATAAATCTGAGCAAGAGAGAAAGAATGAGGCACACCCACAGGGTGCAAGGCCTCAGGCCTGGGAAACAGCTGAGCCCCTTGGCCCAAGCAGCTGCTGTGCTGATACAGCTTTTGGTCACCTGCTGTGACTCCTCCAGTAGCCCTGCTGACCAAGTGGTTGTGCCTCCCAGACCTAGTGTCCAGTCCAGGCCTCTGCATTCCTGGGGGAGCCCTGCATGTGAGTATAGTCGTGGGGTCCACTCACTCTGCACAGAGCCGAACCTGACGGGCCAAGAACCACCCTAACGTGGCTTCTCTCCCCAGAGTCGACTTGCGTCCTATTGGGCAGTGATGTTTTGCAAGTCCTAGGAGCAACGTCAACACTGGGCACCTCCACCCCAGACCCATTGAGTTGGAAACCTCTTTCTAGACTCACAGGTGTAGGTGGCAGGCCTGCTGCTCCTAGTAGCCAGACACTAAGGTGTTGACCTCACACTGAGGTGTTTGGCAGCCACCAAGGCCATGGTCAGAGCTTCGGGGGCTCTTGGCAGGGCCTTTTGGCATCCTTTCCCTTGGTCACCAGTGTGCAGCAGCACGCCTCCTCCTTGGACTCCAGATAACCAGATCCATCAGTCTCAGCTCCTTGCTAAGCTCCTAGCTGTCTGCAGTTCTCAGAGTAGCTTCAGAACAGACCTGTATGGAGCCCTGGTGGTGGCAGGTCAGGACTCAGACGAATCCCTCCTTTATCTTGGTGACCACTTCCTGCATTCCAGGCCCCTGTCCCACTGTCATCTCTAGTGCTGAGTGTGTAGGTTTCAAATCCTTGAGATAGAGAGTACCACCCGCTAGAGACCTAGGCAAACACACATCTCCTCCCCAGTGGTCTGCCTGGGAATCATGTAGGTATTCCAAGCACCTCTAGACATCAGGGAGGACTGCTCGTGTCTTCCCAGCCTGTCAGGCTTGTTGAAGTCTTCACATAGGGCATAGCCCATTCTCCCCACAGTTGAAGAGACCTGGCTAGGACAGGATGGGGACCTGTGAGTCGGGGGTCAGCATCTCCTAAATGCCACAGTCTAGGGAGACAGAGCTGTGACAAGAGACCAGAGACCTCTTAACTGTTCCCCTGGGAGACCACTGTCAGCCCTACCGTCCCCTGTGGGCCCTGCCTTCAGGTTACTACTGAACACCAGTGTGGCCTGATATCAGGTTTTGTTTTTATAACAGCGTTATTGAGATTACTGTTCACAGACCATGTGATTCACCCATTTAAAATGCAGTCACTGATTTTTAATGTATGCACAGAACTGTGCAACTGTCACCATAATCAATTTTAGAACACCCTAAAAGGAAGCACCACAACCCTTAGTAGTTGCTCCTATCACCCACAAATCTCCCAGCTCTAGGCAAACACTGCTTTCTGTTAGTATTTACCAATTCTGTTATGAAGGATTGTCACTGTTTAACAAAGCAGTTGCATTTTATATTCACCCAGCAGTGGGAGGGTTCCAGTTTCTCTAAATCCTGGCCAACACATAGTCAACCTAATGGGTAATTGTAATTTGGAGTTATGTTTCCCTAATGACTAATGATAATGGGGTTTTATATTTTGTTTTGTTTTGCAGTACTGATGATTGATCTTGAGGCTTTGTGCATCCCCAACACAGGCCTCACCACTGAGCTGTATCCCCAACCCATTTTAATTTTCTTAAGACAGGGTCTCTCTAACTTGACTAGGATCGCCTTGAACTTGCAGTCCTTCTGCCTCAGTCCCTTAAATAGCAGGGAGTACAGGAGTATGCCACCACACTGGCACCATTTCACTTTCTACACAGTGTCCTTTGCAGCACAGAGGTTTTTATTTTAAGGTAGTCCAGTTTATTTTTTAGTTTATTGCCGGCACTTTTGGTGTCATGCCTGGTAAACCATTGCTTAATCCAGGCACTTGCCTCAGTACTGTGTTGAAAAGATTGTACTTTCCCCAATGAGTGGACTAGGCTTTCTTGTCTAAAGTGGTTGATCCTGGAGGCCTGGGAGCTGTTGATTGCAGACATAAGGGTGATGTGGAATATCCCTGGGCAGGTCATTATTAGTGTGGGGCTAGTAATGCTTTTCAACTTGCCTGTTACGTGAAGTCACAGAAGTGAGATCACATTGGAAATAAATCTGAAGCTACTACACAAGCATCAATTCCACTGTCACAGCCAGCAGGACCCTGCTGCCTGGCTATCTGACATTTCAGGATGGTAGGAGCGTCTGGGGTCTCTGACAGCCTCAAAGCCTGTAAGTCACAGTTCTGTCAGAGTGGAAGCACACTGGCCTCTATGGCTACCAGACTTCCTGGACTCAGGTCAGTGCCTTTCTGTCTGCACATCCTCCCAAAGCTGAGGCAGGCACAGGCTAGTGTTGGTTGCTGGCCTGTCCTTACATAGTTGGCTTAAGTAGTTCTTATTTTAGAACAAACCACTGGAGTGGAATCTTCCCAGAATCAAAGGGAGGTAAACAAAGGGGCCTCCAGGCCTGCTTGCCGGCTCCTGTTTAAACTCAGAGGAAAACATGTTTTGCTTCCCTCCGTGTGGACTTGGGGTCTGTGGCTGGGCCATTCCTGGATTGCCAAACCAAGCTGCTGAGGAAGAGTCATCCCTAGGGGAGCACTGGGGTAGGAGCTGCCAGGTCCTTGACTTCTGAGTCACCAGCGTAGGCTTGGGCTTCCGGGCCTCATGGGTCCTGTGGGAGTATGTGGTAAGCTGAGGTTCAGCAGCAAGAGGTCGGGCCTACTTCCACCAGGAAGCCAGGCGAGCTCTGGTCTTCAGTTACCCATCACCCTGGCCTTGATCAGGGCTCAGGTCCCTGAGACCCCAAGGCTGAAAAGAACATGGCTCAGCCTCTCAGGCCAGAAGAGGCCCTTAGATGCCAGTACAGGGCATGTGCAATGAAGAGCTGAGTGAGACTTGTCCAACCTGGGATGACACTTCTCTTCAGCCAGTTAGTCCCATAACCTTGAGGGAGGCTATGAGAATGGTTATCTGGCTCTTAGGAAGCTTTCTCAATGGCTGGATGTTGGGTCCTTTGATAATAATAACCAAGCATGTGGGAGGCCCTGGGTTTGATCTTCAGCATCACAAAGAGGTTAAATTTTTTAAAAAATGAACAATTCTCCAACAACCCCTGATAGCAATAAACATTCCATATTCTAGATGAAAACTCAGGAAGCCCAGCCAGAGACAAGTCCTCCTTTACCCTATCAGTGTCTACCGTGTACCTCCCTGAGACCTTGTCTGCCCTCCCAGAGCTGATGAGGTGCTACAAGGCGGCAGGCAGCAAGTGTGCACAGACTGATAGAGCTCTGGTAGAGCCGGGAGACCTTCTTCTGGGGACTCAGCCCCAAGGGACAGGAAGCCTGCTCGGCTGGAGGAGAAAAGGACCGTGGAAGGCTAGAATGGCGACAGTGAGACAGAAGGACAGAATCACAGGGCACTGCCGTGAGGCTGTCAGGCCAGGAGTGCGTCATACGGGAACTTCCTTAGCTTTCTGTTGCAGACTTGGAAATCACGGCCCAGAAAGGTAGTGGCTCAGCCACAGCTCTCCCCTGCATTCCTGTGTGTGCCCCCTGTGCCCTTATAGCCTTTACCCGTGCTGGCTCACTCCCACTGCTGTATCCACGTGGCCAGAGGAGGTCACAGATGGCTTCTTGGGGCGGACTGACTTGGGTGGTCTCTGAGGGACTGCAGTGGGGAGTTGATCCAGGGATATGGTTTCTTGGTCTGTCTCTCTGCATGCCAGCTGGGTGGTCTTGAGAAAATAGGCCAGTTTCTGTGGGGTTCAGTGGGGACCCCATGAAGTAGCCTGGGGGGGTGTCAAGATCTGTAGGGCAGATTCTCCTTTCCCCCTTCATGCTGCCTCCTTCATCAATAGGTCTTGATGAGTCCCAGCCCTGGACACTGAGTGGGGCAGACAGGCCTCTGCCTCCTGGCTGTGCTCCAGTGACAGTGGCCTGGCCCAGTCACACTGTTCTGTCAGGGGAACCACCTCCATAACCAGAGCCAACCCCCACCCACCCCCGGCCCAGTCTCCTAGACAGAGTGACGCTGAAGGCGGCAGACAAAGGGCCTGTTGAAAGTTGCTTTGAAGGGAGGCCATGGGGTCATGGGCAGCACTGTTGTCGCTGAGGGGGAAGTCCTGATCTCTGGCAGCTCCTTTGTGGCTCAGGTGACAGGAGCATCCCCCAGCTGCCCCATCTCTAAGGCTGCAGCAGAGTCGAGGGAATGGGGAAGTAGCTGGGCTTTTCCACCATGCCTGCCCCACTGCTGGGTGGGGAGGTCCTGGGGACTTCACAGCTGCTGCTCTGCGAACTGGCCATTGTTCTCTGCCCGCTGCCTCCTCCAGTGAGAACCCCCTGCCCACAGTGGAGATTGCCATCCGGAACACAGGCGACGCTGACCAGTGGTGCCCGCTGCTGGAGACCCTGACTGATGCTGAGATGGAGAAGAAGATCCGAGACCAGGACAGAAATACGAGGTACCCCTATCCCTGTGTCTTGGCTCTGCCCACGGGCACCCACCTTCCCAGGCAGGAGCAAGGCCGTCTTTTCCCAGTGACAGTGGGCTCAGGGAAGAACCTGCTTTGCCAAAGGCAGGCTGCTGGGCGATAAGGCCTTATCAGGCCTCCGGGGTGGGTTTCCCTATAGAGAACAAGAGGTTTTCCGGTCATGCCTGATGACAGCCCAGAACAGGTGTCAAGGTTCCTGGAGAGATGGGCAGAAGTAGCCTTGCTGGGGTGGGGTCTGGGGGAGACACCTGGCTGCTCTGGGGAGCCCTGCAGGAGGGCAGCTGCCCGGGGCTGGACCTGACCTTAGCTGACTCCCCCAAACCCCTTTGCCTTCCTCCAGGCGGATGAGGCGTCTGGCCAACACTGCCCCAGCCTGGTGACCAGCTCGTCAGTGCTCGGCTCTCATGGAGCATCTCGAAGATCGGAGGACCCCTCTCCTTCCTCTTCTGGCAAGGAAAGAGGCAAGGGGACAGCTCAGTGCCATTCTGAGGAATGAGGGAGGGGTGTGAAGGGCATTGGGGGACCTCCAGGTTGCCCTCCCCCAAAACATTCCATTTGCTGAGCCCCAGTCCTGTCCCTCTACTCCTAGCACCCTCCCCAAGTGTCTGGGGTCAGGAAAAAGCCTCATTTTGGGTTGTGTTTTGTTTTTGTATAGGAGCCCCAGGCAGGGCTAGCAGTACTTTTTAAATAAAAGGCAACAGGTCATGCTCAGTTTCATGAGTGTAGTGGGAGAGGCCAGGTATGGTGGCGCACACCTGTATTACCCCAGCTATTGAGGAATCTGAAGCAGGAGAATCAAAAGTTCGAGGCCAGCCTCAGCAACTTAGCAGAACCCTGTCCCAAAATAAAAAATGTAGCTCAGTAGCAGGGTGCCCCTGGGTTTTTTCTCCAGAACCGAGGAGGGGGAAAGTAGGAGAGTTCAGGAATGATACTGAGCTAGATCTGGCTGGGGCTGGTATGACCAAGGTGGATGTGCCAAACCTCACCCTTCTCTGCCTCTACACAGATGGGTAGGTAGTGATTAAGAGGTTCCACTCAGCTACCCCACTGCCCTCAGGGCCCCTAAGGCAGAGCCCAATCCTTGCTTTTCCTTGGGCCTTCCAGCTGGCAAGTGCTTGCAGAAGAGAAGGGAAGTGGCCAGGAGGCTTAGGACAGGGGCCCACCTGCCTTTCAGTGACAGCCTTTTCTGTCCCTTCACCTGGGCATAGGGAGGATCTGCTAGCTCTTATCCTGTCCCTGGGATGCCTTGCTACACCAGATAAGCTGCCAGCAGCCAGGGGCCTTGCTGCTCTGTAAGTCCTTGCAGTTCTTGTGTGGGCACTGCCTGGATGTCACTAGCCTGGATGCAGGAGGGCCTGTCTCAGACCCAACAGCGCACACAAAACAGGTTGATGGGTCCCATCTCTACCTGTGGCCCAGGCCAGCTGCTCCCTGCCAAGGCCTGTTGTGAAGAAAATGAAAATAGCCTTTTGCTGGCTTTTGGGGTTGATATAGTATGCAAGTGCCTGACTGCTTCCCAGTTACCCTTCTAATGAGCTTGCCATCACCTGTGTCCTTGTTCGTAACATGGAAAAGTGTATGCTTTGAAAAATGGACTTATTCTCCTTGAGGATGGCACATGTGGGTCTCTTTACTGAGCCAAGAAGTGCTTGGTAAACGGCACACAGCTCCTCTTCCTGAAGACAGTGGCTCCACACCCCCACCACTAGGCTGGTACCACTCCTGGCTGCTGGTAGGGCTGAGAGTCAGAGACATCTTCCTCCAGGGCCATGTGACAAGGGCACTGTGACCTGGCTTCCAACTTGAGTCCACATGGGGCTCTTGGTTGCCAGGCTGTAGGCAGCCTGCTACTGTAAGCATGTCTAAGACCATGATTGTTCCCAGGGAGTGTGCTCTCAGGCCCTCTGCCTTTCAGAGTGGAACTCTCCAGAGGTCTCCAGCAAAGATACACCTAGGCTTTTCGGAAAGAACCTGAGCAACAGAGACGATTCTAAGCCCACTGGCTTGGGAAATGAATGAGCTCTGTTGCTAAGGGATTTGATCTGTGAGGCATGCAGCAGCCCTGTGCTGCAATTGATAGGATGCTGCCCAGTTCTGCCTGCTTCTGTGCCCTGTAAGTACTGCCAGCTCGCAGTGAAGTTGCTGCTTTACCAGGTTTCGCTACAACATTGAGGTCAGACTCAAAAACATTTTTGTTATCATAAAAATGACAAGCTGTGGCTGATGGAGCCCTTGTGCCACTGAGCATCTGGGAAGCCACAATGCGAACAGGACTAGAGCAACAAGGAAAGTGGCCACAAATGATACCCATGTTCCAGGGAGGAAGAGGAGGAAAAAGCTCACGCAAGTCCTCAGCTTAAATGGCAGGGACAGCTCTCCAGAGGGCTCTGTCTTAGCCAGACGCAGGACTGTGCTAAGTCAAAACTTCTCGAACCTCTGGGGTTACAGAAAGCAGAGGACCCAGTTCCAGCTCTTCTCTCTTCTCACCTTATGCTCTGACTTCAGGTTACCAGCTGGGAAATGAAGCAAAGGCCCATTGGTCAAGGTTGTTGATGAGCACAGAGAGGTTAGGTGGGCATCAACCCAAGGGCACCACAGGAAGGAGCATCTCTCGAATTGGCTCAGTCCTGGCCCCAGCTGCTGAGATATGACCAACCCCTTTGTTGAATGCCAGGAAACAGAGGCCCAGGGTGTGTAGGACATGCTCCCCCAAGGCACTGGCAGGAGTGGAGCAAGAACTCTTTGAGTCTTGTCATTTGTGAGCTCAGAACCCTGCTGGGCATCCGTGGGCAGCTTCTTTGCCCTGTCTGGGCCTGCCTGATCACCTGCAATTGGGCTGAGGGCATGCTGGGCAAAGGGGCAGGCATAGAAGGGCATGGAAGGTGTGGTGGCCAAAATGAGGAGCCAATGCTGTGGGCCCAGAGGCTGCAGGTGACTGTTTTATTTGGGTGGGCTCTTGCATGGGCCCAGCCTCCAGGACAGGTTAGTCTGCTGTAAGCAAGAGCAGGGGAAGAATGGAGTCTGCTGGAAGCTTCAGGTGCTGGCCCAAGTCTGACTCACTGCAGGGGTGGCTGGTGGGGTCCTGGCTGCTCCTCAGGAAGGGGCAGGTAATTGGGGTCCTCCTCCTCTGGAGCTTCCAGTAGCAGCTTCCTGTCAGAAGGGACCCACACTGAGCTGAGGCCAGCACAGGTCTTCACCCATGGGGAGCCACCTGAGGGGAGGGCGGCTGTCATCTCCCACACTCACAGGAAGCCAGGGGTTAGCAGCAGTCTCTTGCCTCCAGGCTGGTTGGGGAAAACATCCTCTAGGAAGTAGTAGATGTGGCCCACAGCAATCCCTGTGAGACAGCAACACACTGCCACCCTACACAGCCCAGAATAACCCCAGGGCTGAAGGACAGGCTTAAACAGCCCAGAAGCAGGAAGGACTTGGGAAGGTCCAGGGAACACTGGGGAGCTGGAGCCAGCTGAAGAACCTGCCCTGCATCCCACCCCTACAGGACCCACTCAGGCACCAGCAGATGAGCTCCACAGATGCAAATCTCGTGCACCAGTTAGCTGGCTCATGTGGGGCTGGGACAACAGGAAGACGGGGTGAGGAGGCAGATAAGAGGACGGGGCAGGTGAAAAGGGGCTCTGGGGTGTATGCCGCCAGTCCTGAGGGAGGGGACCAGCTGGGGTGGGTGGGAAGGACAGGCAGGCTCACCCAGCAGGTCCACGATGATTGAGTTGCCCAACAGCAGTGAGAAGCCCATGAGTGCCCAGGGCAGGAATGGCGCCTGGAAGGTGAGGAGGCCAAAGAAGTTGACCCTCACCTGAGGGCTTCGGCGGCTCCACACATACACCAGCATGGCCATGAGCGCCTGACCCAGGAAGAACAGGCTGCCCAGGAGTCCCAGCAGCTGGGCAGGAGTCAAGGTGCCATGGTGCAAATCTCAGCTGTGCCCATAGCCCCCTCTGACTTGCTAAGCCTCTGGCATCCTTCCAGTGGTCCCCTTCCCTACTGTGTGGTCCATTCTCTGCCCAGGTGAGCCCTTCTGTACTTAGTTTTCAGGTCCCATGCGATCTGCCCTGTACACCTATCCACTCCATCCCGGCCTCCAACCACTGCTGGTCCCTGCCTGTTCTGGTTATTCGCACTGCAGACTCAGTGCCCAGGCACCCCACCTGGCTCTCCTGCACATTTCCCTGTTGTATTTTGCGCACAGCATTGAAGATCTGTCCTTGGCCCCTAGAGCTGAGCGCAGAATGGCTGCTCAGTGCAGCCTAAGCTCCCATCTCGGGCCTCAGGGAGCCACGGCCTGAGGTTCCTGAGCAAGACCGGAAGGATACTGTCATAAGGACGCCCCCGAAGAGAAACATAAAGACGAAGTCGGCCTTGCGTCCGCGGAAAGAGCCCTCCTCCAGCATTCGGCAGTAGCGGAACCTGCAGCAATGGTATAGGAAGTGCCATCCCGCTGGGGCCTCAGTTTCCCCGTTTCCGGCCGCTCCCAACCTTGTGTTCCACCCGCTGCCCGAGTCCGCGCGGCACAGGATACACGAAGAGCATGTTGAAGAAGAAGCTGAATCCCAGGGGCCCGAAGAAGAGGAAGTTGGTGACCAGCCTCCAGATCTGCAGGGGTGGGGGAGACGATAGGCGACTGTCAGGTGCGGGACCAGAGGGGGCGGTACACGAGGGGCGAGGGGCGGGCGGCCTCACCTGGAACTTCCGGAACACGAGGTGTGGGTTGAAGTAGAGTTGAAAGGGGCTGAGCAGTTCCAGCTGCTGTGGAACCAGGGCCGCGTCAGGGGCTGGTCCCAGCACACACGCTATAACCCTGGCGACCCTCCCTAATGCCTTCCACCCGTTCAGGGGCGGTAACCCCCGCCCGGCCTGCTCACCACGGCAGCTGTGGTGAGGACGCACGCTGCTGTGTAGGCCCGCGTCACTGCCGGCACCTGCAGGAACTCGGCCGCCAGCCCCTGCCACGCCATTGAACCTATTCAGGCACGCTACACTTGATCTACCGCACTCTACAGCACACCTCGGAGCTCCCAGATCCTCAAGCCCCGCCTTGCTCCCTACTTTGGCCAATCGGTATTCAGGCGGGGAGCGCCCAGGCTACAGGGTGGGCCCCTGGGCTCAGTAAACCAATAGGAAGAGGGACAGGGAAGTCGGGGGCGGGAAGGGAAACAGGGGCGGGTTGCGACGGCTAGCCAATTGGCAAGCCCCAGGAGTGAGCACGTGGCGGTTGTTGTGCCTGCGGTGGCGGCGCGGGAGAACAGGCGGCCAATGAAGAACTGTTCTTTCTACAGGAGGGCAAATAGCAAGCACCCACGAGGCCACCACGGGAACTGGGCTAGGACTACCGCAGTAGTGGAGAAAAGACCTGAGCCAGGTGCTGCGAGACCCGAAAACTGCAGGGTCACAAGGGGTGGGGAGGGTGCACAGGGAGCGGGGCCACGGGGCGGGACTCAGAGTCTGGTTGCCGTCCACCTCCCAACGCGCTGACACTTGGGCGCGGCCTTCTCCCCTCTGAAAACCCGTCCCCGTTCCCACAGCAAAGGGGGCGCTTGGGAGAGGGCCCAGATCCCCCAGGCACCCGGGTCCCGCTCACACGTGCCAGCCTTTATCTTGGGTGTTCTGGGTTCCCTGCTGGGCCAGGGCTCAACATGGGGTCTTGCAGCCCCAGATGGTACTTGAGGGTGTGAGGCTGGTTGGAGTCAATGGGCAGGCTGCAAAGGGCATCAATACTTGGAAGAGAGAATTCCATTCATTCATTCATTCATTCATTAAAAAAGAGAAACCATTTATTGAACACTTGTGTGTTGGGGGGAAAGGAAAGGGTAGGGACATACTAGCAAGTGAATGAACAAAATGTGAACATCAGCCTGCACAGGATAAAATCTTAAACATGCTCTAGCATGAATGAACCATGACGACAAGATGCTAAGTGAGGGCCCGAGCAGCGCAGGCACCGATAAGGACTCAATATGGACTGCCTTCCTGGGTCCTGACCCCAGGACCTTGGAGGAGAACGAGAAGGGCCCCTCGCGGGGCCCCCGCCCGGCCTGAGCGGCACCGGCGCGTGGGCTTGGAACCAGGGACAAACACTACCCGCCCCACACCCTCCGTAAGCAACCTGCTGTTTTGGAAGTCTGGCTGGATTGATAGCAACCAAGGAACATCAACCAACTTTTGTTTTGTAGATTTGGCCAGGCCTCTGGTCAGCAACCCAAGCATCTCTTTACAGCAGGCAAGTATGGGGGATTCTCTTCTGCCTTTTTATTATTAATAAAATATTATAAAAAAAATGCTAAGTGAAATAAGCCAGTCCCCCAAAGACAAATACTGTAGGATTCCCCTTACATGGGAAAGGAAATGGGAAGCTATCGTTTCACGGGTGCAGAGTTTCAGTTTGGGAACATGAAAAAGTTCTGGAACTGGATGGTGGTGCTGATCGTGTAAGAATGTGAAGGCCCTTCATGCCACTCAGTTGCACACCTAAAATAGGTCTGGACAGATTTTATATTATGTGTAATACTGCAACTTTTAAAAAAGATTTCTGTGTCTGTTCTGAGGACAGTACACTACCAGAGGAATCACTGAGCAGGGGGACAGTGATGCCTGGGGCTGTTCCCTAGGGTTGCAATGAGGGCTGGGCAGTAGATTTGACACAAGCTGAGTATGGCTGTGAGAGGAACCTGAGCCAAAGTGGTAGAGGGTGGTGACCATTACAGAGTTGGAGAACACTATGGAGGAAGTAGGAGGAATAAAAAATCCTGTTGTGGTCTCACTGGGTTTGAAGCACCTGTGACATCCTCACAGAAACTGAGTGTGGCACTGGGGGAGAGGACAGGGCTGACAGTCCACCTGGAATGTCTGTTACCAGTAGGTCAATGGCAATTTTAGCTTGAGCCTGCTGCCAAAGGCATGCAAGTAGGCGGGTGAAAGAAGCCAGGTCCGGGCAGTGACCTTCCTTGGTCAGTGAGAGAAGACAAACCTAGCTGAGAGCTGATGGGTCCAGGAGCTGAGCCCAGAAAAGACCTCAAGAAAAAGCAAGGCAAGCCGGGCGTGGTGGTGCACGCCTTTAATCCCAGCACTTGGGAGGCTGAGGTAGGCGGAGCGTTGTGAGTTCGAGGCCGGCTTGGGCTACAACGCGAGCGCAAGGCCGGCCTGAGCTGCATAGTGCAACCCTGCCTCAAAAAACCAGGGCTGGGAGTTTGGCTCAGTGCCTTAAGCGCCTGCCCTGGCAGGCGCGAGGTTGTGAGTTCAATCCCCGGTGCCGCAAAAAAAAAAAAAAAAAGAAAAAAAAAAAAGAAAAAGCAAGGCAGCGAGAAGCCCAGGCAGACGTGGCTTCGAAAGGGACTGCGGGACGCACCTATGCCAAGGTCCCTGGGAAAGAAAGAAATTGCAAAATGTGCCTTTGTCAGCATGAGTTAGCCTTGGACATCAGTGTGGACGATGAGGGGTGTTCTACACAGAGCCTGAGGTCCCCCAAGGAGACTGAAGCTGGCCTAAAGGGAGAACTGGTTGAGAAAGTTGTCTCAGGTAGATGCCAAGAGCAGGGGTTCCCCCCAAGTGTGCAGAGTAGAGTCCCCTGGGGACCAGTGCCTGATGAAAGTGGGTTAAGGGGACCCTGGTCTGGAAGGAGGTGGATAGTGAAGAGCACTGAAGGAAGGCAATGCGCATTTCATTTGTGGCTCCCCAAGGCAGCAGAGTTTGGATGGAAGTGCTGAGAGTGGGGGCTGGGGCAGACTGAGGGAGCCTCCTCCGATGGCCTGGGTTTTCCAGTGAGGCAGCCAAAGGTCATGTTGGAGGTGCGCCAGGGAGAGCAGATCCCACCCGGGCAGTGTGAGGGGAGCCAGGGCCTCTGATGGCCACCAGGTCAGGCGCCACCGCTAGTAAAGGGGCCCGCAGAGGAAGGTCATGTTTCACGAGGGCCTGGGGAAGGGGAGTATCCTGCCTTCAGGCACTTAGCAGGCGCTGGCCACCCTCCCCTCAGGGTCAGGTCAGGGCTAACAGGAGGGGCTGTCATTCGTCTGTCTCCCTGTGTTTGGGGGCCGATAAGACGGGCGCCTAAATAGGGAGCCCCCAGAAGCACATTCCTGGGAGGGAGGGAGCCCCGGGCTGGCAGGAGCAGCCAGACTGGATGGGAGGAAGCCCAGCCCCAGTAGGCAGCAACGGGGCTCCACTGCAGATGCTTGCTTTCAGCATCCTGGGTATTCTCAGATGGGGAAACTGAGGCCTAGTGAGAGGCAGGGCAGGGCCTGGGAAAGGCCTCCATCTCTAGACCTGTCCAGTCTCAGGCCCAGGATGGGCCACTCCAAAGATACCATGTCCTCTGTCCTAGACCCTTGGGCCCCTCTTGAGAGTAATTTATGGAGAGAAGCTCTGGGTCCCTCAAGCTCCGGGGGCCTTGAGATGCAGGCACTGCTGGTGGTGTAACGCCTGGTGGTGGCTGGATGCCCTCTGCACTGAGGACTGCACAGGAGAAGGATCTAGGGTCCCCTGGAGAGATGGCCATGAGCTCTCCCTGACTTTGTGGTTGACCCTATTGAAAAGCAAGGATTCCCGGGTCTGATGGCCCCACATGAACCCTAAATTTTCTGCCCAGGCTCTGCCAGTGCTGACAAGCAGGCACTGCATGTCCGCCCAGCTGCCTTCCTCCTCACAGCCTCACACACAAGGACGGACCCTCAGCAGCCCCTGGTGACCATGCAGAAACCTCAAGTTGCCCCTGCACCTCCACCCCCAGGGTCCTGACAACTTAATTTTTAAATGTATTTTATTCCCATAGCGGTCTGTGCTGGCAGCAACAAACCACAAGAATCAGAAACAAGATGAAGGTTTATGTGCCTCTTGGAGCTCTTCATGACACGGTGTACTCTTTGCTGGCCCTAAGCACTTGTCTCTCCATTTGGGGCTCTTTCCTGGGGAGCTGTGAGCATCCAGCACATGGATTCCACCAACCATGGTAGGTGGGCCTCCACTGCAGCTCTAGCCACCCCCCTCAAAGAGCAGCTGTGTCCCCGCTGGCCCTTCCTGTCTGGGCCATGGGGTATTTTTAGCACCAAATCCGGAACCCACACCACAGCAGCTGCTCTTGGCCAAAGTGCAAGAACAACAAATCATGCAGGTGGACTGTGTCAGGCCTGGGCTGCAGAGGAAACTACCTGGCCCTGGCCCTTCTGATCCTAGCAAAATCCATATGCTGGCCTAGAATGAGCTGGCCTCCAGGAACAATGAGAAAGCAGAAGGCAGAGTCAGGCAAGGGATAAGTCTTCCTAGCCAGCCTGAGGTGGGGGAAGCCAGTACAAAGGCCCTGAGGTAACCTGGGGGGACAGAGAAGATGGAGACGGCCCGGGATGAGGAGGAGGAGGAGAAAGAGGAGGAGGAAGAGGAGGAAGAGTTTCATGCCATGTGAAGCAGAAAGGAGGCCAGGTGGAGCTCTGTCCACTGTGGTCTCTGTCTCAGGGAAATGGGGAGTCTTGGGAGGATTTTAAGGATGAAAGTGGGGTCAATCAGATAGCTGCTTTTTGGAGGAAGAAAGGTGTAAGAGTGGAAACACTCTTTCAGGCAGAGGAGGAGAGCAGGTCCCATGCTGGCAGCTGTAGTGTGCAGTAGGCAGGGATCCATGGCCCTGGCGATAGGGTGGGTGCCTGTGGGGCATGTGGGAGCCTAGGGAGGGAGGTCAGGCACTTGATAGAGAGGGAAAGAATGGGCTAAGGGGTCAAAGCCACAGACCTGTGTTGGCACTTGACAGTGGGAACAAGGGCAGGAGGGCCAGATGATGCCCAGGCTCTGGTGAGCCCCTACGCCAGGCAGAGATGCACTCGAGGGCCCATCTGAGAGATCACCCATTGGTTTTGGGCAGGCCAGCTTCGGGCTGCCGTGGGAACATGACTGTTTTGGAGAAGCCTGCCTCAGCCTCTCAGCCCACTCCTCCCAGCTCCTAGCCCCTGAAGCCCTGTCACACCTGGAGGTGGGCACACAATGGCAGCTCTACCCTGGGGTCTGCAGAGTGCAGAGCTCAGGCTGCATCTTGGTAACCATAGAGATGACTTCAGTAAAGAGACATGGAGTCCAGAGCTGGCTCCGCAGCCTCAGGGCAGCGATGGGACCTGCCACTCCCTGCTTCCTCTGGGCCTCAGTGTCCCCTTCTGTGAAATGGGCAGGCTGGGAGGGTCAGAGATTTCTGGGCCCCCATTTCAGGCCAGCCTCTGCCCTCAAGAGCATATGCTCATGGATGGGATCCCCTAAGGAAAGATCCGGTGGGGTCCCTGTGTCTCCCAGCCCTGTCCCTCGCTGTCTCCTATCCAGAACTCCCTCGAGCCTGTGGTCAGGAATGTCCACTGTGACCACGTCTGTCCCTCAGGAGCTCTGAGAAGACACTGAGCCTTCCACCCAGCGGGAAGGAGAGCCCACACCAGTGAATGGTTCATGGAGAGAGTCATGGGCCGGGCCCCTAGTGAGGACGGTGGTGGAACGGGAAGAGGACAGGCTGTGCCAGGCATGGAATGGGCCTGATGCCGCTCAAGGGCAAAGCAAGGAGGCCGTGAAGTGCAGAGACAACAGCTGCTCAGAGTTCCCCAGTCAGACCACATCACAATTTTAACAAACTCACTTAAACATTACTACCCTTGGAGGAAGTAGGTTGTGTTACAGATGAAACAGGCTCAGAGAGGTTAAGTAACATGTCTGAGGACACACAGCCCAAGAGGTAGCAAGACAGCAAAGCGTCAATTCCAGCTTTGCCACCATGAGGGATGATGCCAGTGGGGAGGAGGCAAGCAATCCTCTAACCCACTGCTGGGGCACAGGGGAATAAGGGCCATCACCTGCCTGTGTCCTTGGAGGGTCACCAAGCAGCTAATGCTGTGTGGCTTCAGACCCTTCTCTAGCCATGGTTTGGAGGAGAAACCTCTTTGTAACCTTAGGGCTGCCTGGAAGGGTCTCAGACGTGAGGCTCCACCCCACCCCCAGCTGAGTGGCTTGGCCGGGCTTGTGGCTTCCCGTCTGTGCCTTTCTTCCACTGTCTCTGACCCTCTGTGGTCCAAGGAGGTGGTGCCTGCCCCCCCCGCCCCGCCCCCAACTCGGACTGACCTGAGGCCATGCCCGGCTGCCGCCACTGTCCTTAGCAATTGCCAGTAATTCCCACTTCCTGCTGTGGCCACTGCCACCAGGACTGGGTGCGGGGGAGCCCCCTTCCCTGCCTCTGCTATTTTTGGGCTCAGTGCTGCAGGCTGTTTTGGGATAAGCAGATTATCAACTTGGCAGCGTGAGCCGTGAGCCGAGGGGATGCTGAGTTCCCAGACACGGACCTGGAGATGGCGCAGCCAGGGGTTCGGCTGCATGGCCCAAGGGCACTGGGGTGGAGTCTGTGGTCACACTGCTCTGCAGGTGTCCCTCATAGGCTGCCCACTGCATGGCCTGAGCATCAAGCGCTGCTGGCGTGTGGCCTGGCAGGGACCTGGAGGGACAAGGGCCATCCCTGTAGGAGCCCCCGTCCAGGAAGTGACTCGGAGCCATCGGTGAATGGAAGGAGAGACCTGGGGCTCTCCCCATGTCCCACCTGACATGTACCCGCTGATACCCCGCCAAGCAGCCAGGCCCTGTTCACAGACATCCCAAGAGTCGCTCACCCCCCAACAGGGGCGCTCCTACTCACGGGCTGGGATGAGAGCCCAAGTGTTCCTGTCTTCCCATGGTAACACCATCATTATCCTTGTCTCCATGTGTTCCTCAAAACATTCTCTTAGCCCTTCCCCTTCAGGAGGTATTGGGGGGCCCCTAAGTGCCATGGCACCCCTGTAGTCCCAGCTACTTAGGAGACAGAGACAGAAAGACTGCTTGAGCCCCGTAGTTTAGAGTCAACAAGACAAATATAACAAAACTCGACCTCAAAAAAAAAAAAAAAAGGGAAGAAAGAAAATGAATGCAAATTATAAATGCAAGATTAGGTACCAAAGTGAATATTTCTTTAAAATGAGGATGCAAACAAATGACAATTTTATACAAGATGACAAACTACCTCCAAACATAAAGTGCAGAGGAAAATCCCTTCCCTAGTCAGAAGCCTGTGGATTAACAACCCACTGTGCCCAAGTCAGGTGGGGGTTGGTAAAAGACCCAGTGTGAACTAACCAGGCACCAGTGTGTCCTCATGTGCAGCGGAGGAAACTGAGGTCAGGTTGTGGGGCCAGGAAGGGACGGGCTGCTTGTTTCACTTCCACAACCCGAACCTGTGCAGGGCAGGTGGCCCAGACACCAAAGTGGCTGCTTTGGTGTCTACCCGTCATTCCCTCAGGGCCCCACAGAAAGAGCGTGGACTCCCCCCAAGAAATGCAAGCATCAGCCTTTCAGACTGGCCTAACCGCTGCCCCCTCCCTCACCCTTCCCCCTTCCTCCAGATGTGGGCTCAGCTGTATTTTTAGAACAGCCCACCCCTTGGACATTCTTTCCTTCTAATTAAGATGACTTCAAATCTCCCTTCTGCAATCAGCCCTGTTGTTCAGTCCTCAAATATCAAAGGGTGGCCAGGAGGCGCTCCCTCAGCTGGTTGTAGGCTTGGATTTGTTTTCTTTCTTTTTTAAACCATTAAGTTGAAAATGAGACCCAGAACCTGAGTGAATGAATGCCAACTCTGAGGACGGCAAAGCACAATTTGGGTAGAGTTTACAGGAGCTACGCCAAGCCTTGTCCTGAAAACCCCTCCCCTCATCTGGGCTGGGGAAGTCCAGCTCGACTGCAGCCCCCCACCAAGGTTAACATCTGCCTGGTACAAGTGTGAGGATCGCACTCTGTGTCTGTCCAGTGTCCAGCGTCTACTCTCAGGATGCGCAGTACAGGCACACACAGGGGCCTGACGGCCGGCACCTGTGCAGTGGGCAGCTGGTCTGCTGAGCAGTGGCCCCACTTTGCAGGTGAGCAAATGGAGGCTGGAGAGGTAGAACCTGTTAGGACAGCAGGAGCCCCATTGGTGTTGGCCACAACCGGACTTGTGGCCAGCCTGTATTCCCAAAAACGGTTCACTGCCTGCCCTGGTGTCTAAGGTCAGCAGGACTCCCAAACTCTGCTCTGCTGCCAGTCCAAATAGGGGCAATCGGGAAGGCTGCAGGGAGTGGGGGAGCTGCACACCTTGAACACCTGATGCCACAATTCACACCCGCCCTAACACCTCTTTGGCACCAGTGTCCAGCAACAGAGGAGGAAACTGAGGCTCAGAGAGCTGGTGAGACTGGAGGCTGCTCAGTCCATTGAAGACAGATCCCATGCTAGGTAGCCACCCAGCCCCCTAATCTGCACTGGGGTCCGCATCACTCACCCCTCTTGAAGGACCAGCCCTGTTAGCCTGATCCCTGGAGAAGAGCCCAGGGACCTGGGGTCCAGCCTGAACCCTGACTCCGAGTTGCAAGGGACCTACCAGACCCCTGTCCCTCCCTGTATGGAGGCAGAGACAGGGTGGGGGTGGGTGCCAGGCTTCTCAGTTCCCGCCCTGGGCCCTGAGCCACCTGGCACCTCTCAGCTGGGCATGGGGACAGAGAAAGTGAAATTGCACTGGGGCAGGTGGGGCAGGGCGGGAACAGCAGGTCACAGCTTCCGTGGAGTGTCACTCCACCTGGCGGTGCACAGAGAAGGCCTCTTTCTGTTCTCTGTACTGGAGGCTACTCACCCTGAGCTACATCCCCATCCCTATTTATTCTTTATTTTGAAGCGAGGTCTCGCTAAATTGAGAATTTGCGATCTTCTCGCCTCTCACAGTGCTGGGATCACAGGCGTGCACCACTCTGCCCTTTGTTTCACTCGGCCTTCTGGAGCGGACAAGCTCGGCGGGGCGGACTGTAGAGCCCGGGCTCTGTCGCCCCCTGGCGGCCAAAGGTTACCTCGGCGGCATTGAGGAAATTCAAGAAGGGGTCCCCGCAGGCCAGTTAAATCTGAACCTAGGGGCCTGAATGGACGGGTGCGGGGACGCTCCTCACGCGGACCTGAGGTCGCCAGACCCAAGTAACGGGGCAGGGGCATTTTAGGAGATCAACGCAGATCGGGTAGGACGCCGCGATTCCTGCGGGCGCTGGTGGACTCCCTGGCGGGATGCAGCCTGGGTGGGAGTCAGTTACGCCGGGAGGCTTAGCTGAATTGTCTTCGCCCTCTCCGTTTGCTGCTGTGAGCCAGAGCAGATCCCTGCTCGCCCTGAGCCTCAGTTTACCCATCCGTAGAGTGAGGGGCCCTATTGTGCAGAAAGGATGTACCGTCTCCCTCTTCTTACCGCCAGAGACCGGGCACCAATCAGACGAGGGAGGCCTAGGGCTGCAAGGGCCAGGGCACGTTCTTTTGACAGCCCCTCCCCCTCAGCTCTTGCAGCAGTCCCTAAGCAGTCAGTTTGGGGTGAGGCCAGTGGGCCCCCCACCCCATAGGGTCAACTGGCCCTGACTCGGCAATTTGACGAAGAGCCAGGGAGTTAGGGGGTTGGGGTGGGCCTGAGCTTGACCTCCTGGAGCCTCAGTGGGCCTTCCTCCGGAAAAGGAGGCAAAGTCACCCACTGCAGGTTGTTGAGAGGACTAGCAGTCAGCATAGGGCTACACACGGTGAATGTGAGTGCCAGAGTGCTGGAAATTCAGCTGTCGCTTTCAATACTCAAACCCAACTCCCAGTTCACGTCTGCTAAGGCAAAACCTTGAGCCTCCTGGCTAAAGGATAACCTTATATAGTGGTTGGCGAATTTACTGCACACTGAGGTTCTGAGTCTGGCCAGCAGAGGTGATTTCAGGGCATCCAAGAGGAATTTCAGGAACAACGAAGGGGGACCAGTCCAAATTTTGTACCTCAACCGCATGGCTATCTTCAAGCTTCTACTGTATAATCCATGTATTCTTCTGTGACATAAGGTATGGTTTTGCATCTTTCCAAACTTAATGTAAAGACAATATAGCATATGTGTCTTTCAGCAATTTTGCTTACACAGGATTGTGATTCAACCCATGTTGCCACTCTTCCTCTGGTCCACTGAATAGTAGTGTTATCATACACCACAACTTATTTTTCTCTTATTTTTGGTGGTGTCAGGGCTCGAACTTGGAATCTTGTGAATGCTGTACACATGCTGTACCACTGAGCTACATCTGCAGCCCCTAGCTACATTTTTTTGATGCTTAACATTTGGGTTGTACTAGTTTTCTGCAACTGTGAACAGAAGTTCTTGAGCATGGGGTAAAGAGATTCTCTAAGGCTGGGTGTGGGGTACACAGTTGTAATTCCAGCCTCTGGGAGGCTGAGGCAAGGGGATCACAAGTTCAAGCCCAGCCTGGGCAACTCAGTGAGAACCTGTCTCAAATTTTATAAAAGGCTGGGAACGCAGTTCAGTGTGAAGGCCCTGGGTTCAATCCCCAGGACCACACACACACACACACACACACACACACACACACACAGTTTCTGAGGCAAATACAGGGTGTGCTGGAGTTGCTGAGTCAAGCGGTATTCCAACTTTGACTTACTAGATCTGCTCAAGCTGCTTTCCACACCAGCATCATTGAACCAGCCTACATTTTCAGCAATAATACATGAGTCTTGCAAATGAGCCACCCCAACACTTGGCATTGCCAGAATTAAACTGTTACCATGCTGAGCGTGAAACAATACACTGTTGTGGATTTAAAGCTAGTGATGTAGGTGAGCTTCTGTATTAGTCCATTGGTGTTGCTATAACAAAACATTTGAGGCTGGGTTACTTTTTAAAGTACAGAAAGTTTATTTGGCTTAAGATTCTGGTGTCTAGAGACTTGAAAGATCATGGCACCAGTATCCTGGTCACAATATGGTAGAGAAAATAGACTGTGTAAAACACATACACACACACACGCACACAAACACCAATCTTCTGGGGTGGCCTAGATTTATAACAGTTTGTTTCCTCAAGAGCCAACTCATTCTGGTAGTCCAGCATTAATCAATTAACAAAGGTGACTGCCCCCCTGTGACCTGATTACTGCCTTCCACTGAAGTTCAACCACCTGCTGGGGACCAAAGTTCCTTCACATAAATTTTTAGGGGACAAAGTTCAGACCATAGCAGCATTTTCATTAGTTTGTTTTGTTACTTTTCTGTTTCCTCATCTGTAAATTCTCTTTGTCTGTCTTCTTCAACTTGCTGATATTTAGGAGTTCTTCCTAATACTTTATTGGTCATATGCTTATAGATAACTTCTTACTGGGCAACTTGTTTTTAAATTATTTTAAAAAAATTTTTGGTGCTGGGACGGAACCCAGAAACTTGCACACATCCCCCCGTGGCTAGCTTTTAATACTGTCTTTTGATATAGATTTTTAATTTTAATAAGATTAAATCCTCCCAAGAAACATGTAGAGTTTATGCTTAGACTATATTCTATATTTTCTTCTAAAATGTTTATAGTTGCCTCTTGGAATAAATTTGTATATATCTGGAACGATTTTTGTGTATGGGGGGAGACAGAGATCTAATATCACTTTCCTACATATAATCTTAGGTCATACCACTATTTATTAGCCCATAATTTCCCTTTTTTTTTTTTTTAGAAACAGGATCTCAATTAAACAGGGCTGGCCTCAGACTCCCTGAGATCCTTTTGAGTGCTGGGATTACAGGTGCTGGCCATCACACCCAGCCTCCCACTTATTTTTTAAGGGGAGCAAGGAACGATTGTTTTGAGAAAAATAAATCTACCTAAATAAAGTATAAGCTTTGAAACCAACAATGTGTTAATAGCACTAACAATACTGTGAACAAATTGTGTTTACTGCAGAATTAAAGGATGGCTTAGCATTAGAAAGTCTACTGATTTCTTTCTTGTTAGAAGCTTTTGGGTTTATACCTTACACTCTGAGTAACTAGTTTGAAGATAACAATACACAGCGTAATAACTATGGTTATTCTTTTATTATTTATGAAATTGTTTTTCAATAAAATAAAAAGTAAACCTACTGATGTAACTGGTCTCATAAACAGATTAAAGGATACCACACACACGATCAACTTTATGGATGCAAAAAAGCATGTAATAAAGTATACCTGCTAATGTTTTATTTGTTTTTCCTTAAGTATGTACGGTATTTCTAGAAATTATTTAAAGATCAGTGGAACAAACATCAGACACTACATAGAAATACTGTAGTCCCCTTCCTGTAAGCAGCCTGAGGTGACTTGTGAAAATGGTTCGCTACTCCCTCGACCCAGAAAACCCCACAAAATCATGCTAACCAAGAGGCTCAAGTCTTTGTGTTCACTTTAAGAACACGCATGAAACCGCCCAGGCCATCAAGAGTCTGCATATCTGAAAGCCACCAAGTATCTAAAGGATGTCACATTAAAGAAGCACTGTGTGCCACTCCGGTGTTAACAACGGTGGAGTTGGTAGGTGTGTGCACACCAAACAGTGGGGCAGGACCCAGGTCAGTGACCCAAAAAGAGTGCTGAGTTTTTGCTGTACATGCTTAATACTGCAGAGTAATGCTGAACATAAGGGTTTAGATGTAGATTCTCTGGTCATTGAACATATCGAGAACAAAGCACCCAAGATGCGCCGCCTACTTACAGAGCTCATGGCCGGATTAACCCATACGTGAGCTCCCCCTGCCACACTGAGATGATCCTTACTGCAAAGGAACAAAGTGTTCCTAAACCAGAGGAGGTTGCACAGAAGCAAAAACTTATGGCACGGGGATAAATTAGGCATAAAATAAATGCAAATAAAAGTTTAAAAATATATACTGTACTGCCTATTCTGTCTGGCGTCTGCCCTATCATAGTCTTCACTCAAGATGACTTCAGAATGTCACTTTCAGCTCCGTTTCTGTGACCATAAACGGCAACTTTAGACTTTGTCCAACTTCTGGATTCTGAGCAAAGGCTGTGAGCCCCGAAGAATAAAAGTGTAATCAGCCCTGATGGACCGTGCCTCCCCGCTTCCAAGAGCATCGGGAACACAGGCCTGGGCGGACTTTCACGCGAGGGCTCCCGGGGCTGCAACCGGAGCCCGGCTCTGCTCTGCGCATTACGCACAGTCAGCGGCCAGGCCGAGGCCGCACACGGGAGAGCGCGGCAGGCATGGTGCGCGCGTCTTCCGGTCCCTATACTTCTGCTCCTCCTTGGGGCACAGGAAGCAAGGTTTGTGCGTTTGGAAGCTTCCGCGCAGAATCCAGGGCTCGGGCCTCCGAGGGCGCTAGGGGGCGGCAACCTCCCGGGTCCTGGTGGTAATGTGGGAGCCAGGCTGAGGACGCGAGGGCGGCGGCCGCAGTTCAAGGGCCAGCGAGGTAGGGGCCGGCGGCGACCTTGGTCCCCGGGCGGAGGCGGAAGAGCTCACGGGTCCCGGGCATAATTGCTGGTGGGGACTCGGGAGCGCGGCGACCCGTCACGCCGTGGGACCCGAGGGAATGGCGGCAACCCAGCGTTTCGCCATTGTCTGCAGAGATGCGCGCTGACTTCGGCCGAGGAAGAAGTGAGTGGCTTTTCGAGGCAGCATGGAGAATGAACCGGTGCCGCCCTTTCGGCCGCGAACGCAGGTGACCCACTCCAGCATCCTCCCGGTACCCTGTGCTCCTGCGCCCTTGCGCCCCGCCTGCGCTTGAGTCTCGTCCGCGCCCCCTAAGATGCGGATAGCTGTACACCTCAGACCTCCCTCGACCACCACCGCCCTTGCGAGTCCGCTTCTGCCGCTACCCACTTGCGCCCAGCAAACGCCCACTGCGTGTGAGCTGCCTCTCTCTGTCCCGAGCTGCCGCACTGCGCCCCCAGCGCGCAGGCGCCGCGTCTGTCGCACGTCATTGGTTGCCAGCTCCTGGTTAGTACAGAGCTACACCTCGCAGGTCCCCCTTTTCAGAATGTGCGACCTCTTTTTGCTTTTTGAAAAGCGCTGAATTAGCCAGGTGTGGTGGCGCATGCGTGTAATCTCAGCACTTGGGAGGCTGAGGCAAGGAGGATCGCTGTAAATTCGAGACCAGGCTGGGCTACATAGTGAGTTCAAAGGCAGCCTGAATAACTTAACGAGACCCCCCCTATCAAAAAACGAATAAACCAAACAAAAGCAAAACGAAACAAAAACGCTGAATTTCAAAACCTGCCTGGTTTCTAATGAGAGATGGTTTCTAATGAGAGATTGTGGGCCCGTGTGAACTACACAGACAGAGCCCCCTTTGAAACCTTGAAAGCTTAACGAATGTGCCAGTGCGCAAAACTCTTGTGTTTGTCTATACCATTAGGTGCCTGACTGAGGATCCTAAGCCAGACCTGAGTCATTGCAGGCTAGCACTGCCCCACACACCAAGTGATGCACACACGGTCCTCTGATCGTCCTGCAGGCCAGACACACTCCAAGAGGCAGTAGCCTCGTGAGCACCGCAGTCAGGCCATTCACCCGCTCCTGTGACTTTCCCACCCTCTTTGTTTTCCAGGCTCAACTCTGACTTGGCTTCTGCCTCACCGAAGGAAGCGGGGCAGCCAGGGATCGCCCATGTGGCCCACCACATCTCTAGGTTTCCCTCAGCCTGGGTTGATTTTCTTTCTGATAGATATAGGGCTTTCTGTCACCTCACTTCTCAAGCCATATTCCCGGACTACTCCATTTAAAACACTCCACATCTCCCTTTCCTACTTTATGTCTAGCACCAGCCGTCATGCTATATATTTTGCTTGTTCAATTTGCCATTGTCTGTCTTCCTGCTGGAAGGAAAACTCCCTGGGGTCATGGGTTGTGTTTCTTGTTCAGTTACATCCCCACCGTCTAAACTACCAATACTAACAGCCGGGCGTGGTGGCGCACGCCTTTAATCCCAGCACTTGGGAGGCTGAGGTAGGCGGAGCGTTGTGGGTTCGAGGCCGGCTTGGGCTACAACGCGAGCGCAAGGCCGGCCTGAGCTACATAGTGCAACCCTGCCTCGAAAAACCAGGGCCGGGAGTTTGACTCAGTGCCTTAAGCACCTGCCCTGGCAGGCGTGAGGTTGTGAGTTCAATCCCCAGTGCCGCAAAAAAAAAATAAAAAAATAAAAAAAAATAAAATACCAATACTAGGGAGATAATAAATAGCTGTTCGCTGGGGGCTGAGGGTGTAGCTCAATGATAGAGCACTTGCCTAGCATGTGTGAGGTCCTGGGTTTGATCCCCAGCATAGCAAAAATAAGTAAGTAAATAAACATCCGTTCACTGAATTATTATTCACCATGATAATGTTTGAACACTTATCCTGATCAAACATGGTAATAGGCAACAGACATGGACTGTATCACTGAATTGAATAATTTCCTGTAGCCTTGGAAACCTGTGGGCATCTCCTGCCGTACAGGCTCATCTGTCTTCAAATACTCTGTCTCTTGCTGCTTCCTACAGAGAAGCTGTCCTGGGGTGAGCGCTCACATTCCTGCAACTCCCTCGGAGCTGCCATGTAGCCCAAGTGCAGTCAGATTCCCCAGTCCCTGCCTGGCTTCCTCCCATGGCTTCTGGCTTAGGATGAAGTTAGATAGACCATATGGGAATCACAGATAAGCAGGGTCTGTGTCATCAATCCACTTCCAGACCTAAGGCAAGGTGATCAGTAGGATCCTGCCCTCAGAACCTGTCTCTTCCCTTCCCAGCACACTCTCTCTCCAAATAGTCAGTGCATATGTCTTTTCCGTTAGCTGTGTCTGCTCCCCAGCACCTGTTCTGGTCAGGACGAGCTCTCGGTATTTATTTGATGAATGAATAAGTAGACCATAGGTTCTGGAAATTCTTCAGAAAACCTTTAACCAAACACAAAAATAATAAATCTGGCTTGCAGGAATTAAAATCTACAGAACAAATTTCCAGAATAAGGAAAGCAGAATGAAAAAATGCCATGATTTTTTTTGGGGGGGTGAATTGATGATATGTATTTATTTATTTATTTATTTGGGGGTGTCTCTCTATGTAGCACCAGCCGGCCTTGAACTCAAGCAATCCTCCTGCCTCAGCCTGGGATTTCAGTGTGTGCCACCACACCTGGCCCAAATGATTTGATTTTTGTGAGGTCAATTATTTTGTGAATGCTTAGGAAAATATATGATGGAAGAAGTTTATCAGTGTACTTTCAGAGTGGAAAATTTTGGTATACCAGTATATTAAATTTTCAAAAAACTTTAATGAGAGCCAGGTTCCAAATGGTGGTGGCATCAATAGGTACTTCCTAGGTTTCCCTTCTGTTAGGCTGGTTAGCTCAGCAGGTGGGCTGACTTAAAGCCAGGAGGACTCAGCTCCTTTTTTTTTTTTTTTTTTTTTTGTGGCACTGGAGATTTAACTCACAACCTCGCACCTGCCAGGGCAGGCACTCAAGCCACTGAGCCAAACTCCCAGCCCTGGTTTTTTTAGGCAGTGTTGCACTATGTAGCTCAGAACAACCTTGCGCTTGTGTTGTAGCCCAACGCTCCTCCTATCTCAGCCTCCTGAGTGCTGGGATTAAAGGTGTGCGCCACCACGCCCGGATGACTCAGCTCCCTTGTAGAAGCCCTCACCTATTTCATGGTGCTTCCTGAGGTGGGAGTTAGCATGCTAAATGTTTTCCTGAAGTCACACCATGGAGAGGAGGAAAGACTTGAGTTCATCGCATCAGGTCCATCTCCACGTTGGGACCAAGCCCTTTCTGTGGGAAGATGGTAACCATACTCTATTCCATAACCCTCATGTGAATCCTCTTCCAACTGGCTATGAAGATGAATAAAGAACCCAGGCATTGGGGACCACAGCTCTGAGGTGGACCATTACTCTGCATTTGGACAAGAAAAGCATATGGGACTTTAAGCTCACCTTCGTTACTTGTATCAAATGATGACCAGCATGCTGGCCTTCCATCCCTTTGCTTGTACCAAGAGATGGCTTAAATAGATAATTTAGACTCTGATTGGTCATAAAAAATATCATAACAAGCATGTCAATTATTTTTTCTGATGCCAGAGGTAGAGCTCAGGGTTTCATGCATATTGGGCAAGCACTCTTATCACTGAGTTCCAGCACTAAGCATGCCATTTTGCAGCTTACAATTTTACAAGGAATAATATAAGTCAGATTGTGAATCTCTAAAAAAGAAATACCAACTAAATGGAATGGGACGCAGAGGCCCTGAGACCTCTTGGCTGAATGCCTTGGGGACCCCCCACCCCTAAGAGGGGATGCAGAGCATCACTGTACCAAGTGTGCCTGGCACACGTTCCCGTCCTGCAGGTAGACAGTGTTAGCTCCAGGTCCAGGTGGAGAAGCAACTCCGAGAGTACGAGGGAATCAGGAAAGAGCCGACACTGTGGCCCAGGCACCTCCACCATCTGTGGCTACTGTCTGCTGTCCTGTGTGTCCATCAAGTTCCCATACATGCGGGACCACACGGCCCTTTCTCCTAGCATCATTGCAGAACCAGCTGATAGGAGGGAAGGGGAGGCTCGGTCCAGACTCCTGGAGCCCAATCAGACTGTTGGAGAATGTTTCCCTGGGGAAAGTCACTGGGACACAGAGGCAGAGCTTTATTCCACACTGGGTTCCCAGCTCAGGGCACTGTCCTCAGGAACCACGGAGGACATGCCCACGGGTAGCCCCACAGTGGCTCTCTACTCAGGAACGTGCTGGCGGAGAAGGGTATAGTGAGCATGGAGGAACACCCAGACGCAGAACAGGAGGCTTGGGTTCCCGTTATCTCCTGGCCATGTGATCTGGGTAACCCTGCCCCTGCGTGCCTCAGTTTCCTTATCTGGAAAAGGAGACCTTATTGCCTGGTTCAGATAAATTGCAATGCTGTGATTAGTAGGTCTGTCCCAGGGAGGGAGGCGGAGGTCATTGTTGGTTACTCTGTGTTCTCTCCTATCTTCCCAGATTCAGGGCAGGGTCCTGCTCCTGACCATCTGTGCGGCTGGAATTGGTGGAACTTTTCAGTTTGGCTACAACCTCTCCATCATCAATGCCCCAACCTGGGTATGTACCTCTGTGTCCACTGTCACTATCTGAGTGGGTGCTGGGTGGAGACCAATAGCTGCCCGTGGCGGGTCTTCGGCTTAGCATCTTCTTAGTAATGCTTTCTCTCATGGCCTTCTCCACTGTCCCACAGTCTCCTGCAGGTTTAAACAGAGTGCTCATCCTTCCCCAGTGATGACAGTGGTCACTTTTGTGGCAGCATAAGGGCTGTAATTGACACCCTGAGAGAACTTCCTCAAGGAACTGTTTACTTGTCTTTTGTTTTGTTTTGTTTTGTTTGAGACAGAGTCTCACTGTGTAGTTTAGGCTGGCCTTGAACTCACTATGTAGTCCAGGCTGGTCTTCAATTCAAGGCACTACTCCTGCTTCAGCCTCAAGTGCTGGAATTACAAGTGTGGCCACCACACCTGGCTAGAACAGTTTGTTAATAGAAGACATATGTGAATGTATTCTGGGCAGAAATAACAATGGCACCCCAACCCCATAAAGAAAGGATATATGAAAAGGTTTAGAAAGGGAGATATGAGCTGGCTGCATTGGTTTATGTATTCATTCCATTCACCAAGCATTTGATTACCCACTTCAGTGTAGGCTCACAACTGGGGAGGGGTCCCTCCATGGCAGGGACAATCAATCTTGCCTCCAAAAGGCCATCTCCAGTCCTTAAAAATATATTTTCTTGGATTTGACAGCTCCTCTTGCCCTGCTGAATGATGTTAAAGAAACAAATACTCTTGTTAAGAAACAGTAAATGAATGATACTAGTCAAACCATGGTTATACAAGGTAACCCCATAACAATGGTGAGGAACCTGATCAGGTATTGAGGATGATCAGATACAAAGAATGGGGGACTCTAGCTAAACTAACTTAGCAAGTGTTAAATAGAAATTACAGGGGGCCATTATTTTAACTAAGTTCCACGCTAAAAATCAAAATGGAGTTATTCTCACTAAAGTTCCGTATCATCAAACTGAAACTAAGCTGATTATTTGGCTTTCCAAAATCAAGATTAGAGAGATAACAGCCAAAATTCCCAAAAAGACCAATTTCAATTGGCATGGTAACAAAGATCTTTCTGCTTTAATCCTAACATAAAAGAAGAAACCAAAAATAAGCCGATGTTAACCAATCAGTTATTTTCTGTTCCCACCTTACAATGAAAGTAACTTTATTTATTTACTTTTTC
>RJWM01021313.1:0-35586 GCA_004363535.1 Dasyprocta punctata | reverse complement strand
TTTTTTTTTTTTAAATCTTACATGACTTCCACTAGTGATATGTCTGACCAAAATCATTTATTTATATGGACCTCTGGGTAAATAAAATATTTCTAATTAACCAAGTTAGAGAAGGAGGATACAAAAGCACATCTCAAGTTCCTATGAAATATTTGGAGTCAGGATGAAGCAGTCTAAGCAAGCCAAGGCTTTAAGAAGCCAGAGCTGGATAATTGTAGTTCTTTCCATATGTGAGAGTTTGAATGCTGAAAGATCTGCAAATGATAGAAAATTAGTTTAAAAGCATAAAAAGAGGTTTTCTCTCCTCTTCTCAGCTCTCTACTATAAGATTAAAAGTGTATAGAGCTTTGTAAAAGGTGTTTTGAAAGGTATTTTTAGGAGGCATAAAATTATCATTTGCATGTATGGTAAAATTTGATTCTGTGGTCATTCAGAAGTGTTTTCCTAGAGACATACACTGTTCTAGGTACTAGAAGCTGTTAAAGATTCAGAACTCCATGAAAATATTAGAAGATACTTCATATGTTTTATAAAGATTTGTGTATGTGTCATGAGTGCGTCTTTTAAATAAGCATACTAATTTGAACAAGAAACAATATTTTGGTACATGGTGTGGTAAACTAAGTTTTTGTGGTAATTAAGTACAATAAACATGAGCACATAAATGGGTCATATATTGATATATTGAAATTTATATGTTGGAATCCTAACCCCCAAGGTATTAAGAGACAGGGCCTTGGGGAGGTGATTTGTCATGGAAGTAGCGCCTTTAGAAATGTGATTAACGCTCTTCTGAAAAAGGTTTGAGAACCCTCCTTGCCCCTACTACCATTTAAGAACACAGCAAAAAGATATTTGTCCATAAAACAGAAAATGAACCCTCCCATTTAGTAAATCTGCTAGCATCTTGATCTTGGATTTTCCAATCTCCAAAAGTATAAAAAATAAATTTCTGTTGTTTTTAAGATGCCAAATCCATTGAATTTTGCTATAGCAAACAAAATAGTACAGAATAAGTCATGTCATTTTTGTGCTACCTTTTTTTCTAAGTTTTCATTATGCTATGTTCCTTTATGTGAAGATATTTAAAACTCCGCCAGAGTATCAAAATGGAATCTGTTAAGATTTCTACAGCATTCTGATATTTTTGCAGTTAATATGTTTCATTTAAAGCATCACCAAGGTAAATTGTTGTCAGCTTGTAATTTATTTAAATTGCTGTTGGCTTCATCTCCATTCCGTAGTTTCAAGTTTAGCATTTCTGAGACAGAAAATGAATCTGACTTCTGAAAAAAAGTAATGTGTATTTTTTTAAAACATATGTTAAATCTTGCAAGCCCTGGAAGTAACTCATTTGAAAAAAATTAAAATAAATTGAGAAACCCATTGGAATGTTGGGCAGTTCCTTTTCAAAATGAAAAGTGAACGCCCTAGAAAGGCTGACACACACATTGGAAACTGCCGAGCAAGCTGCAGCAGGTGGGGGTCTAGTATGGAATATTGATTCAGATGTCATAATTAAATGAGCTTGAGACAGATCTCAGATAGGCACGATTTGAGAAGATGGATAAAGACTGAGGAAGAGATATGAGTTAGAGTCTCCTTCCATAATAGAACTTGTCAGAATTTCAAGGGTGAGAGGTTCTATCAATTGGAACGAGAATGGCATGGGTGTGATGGGCTTTGGCACCTTATCAATTCTCTGCCTTCTAAGAGAACATGTGTGTGACATCTGTGATTTATTTCCGATCTACCAGTCTGGTGCACATGAGTCTTGAGTTTGCTGCCAAATTACTCTACTGGTCTACATGCTAAAAGGCTGCTGTCACCTTTAAGCATGTCAGTAATTCAAGTCTTTCCCACTGGTGATCCCAGAAAGCACACAGAACACAGATTTACTTTTTGCTTGTGATGAGCCACATTTGGGAGATATGTTGTTGTCAATCATTTTATATTGTAACAAATTAATTTTTCTCTCTCAATTTGGCATGTGTTTAAAATAGCATTATAACTATACAAATGGAAATATATATTGTAAAAAAATTCTCCCATAATCATATGATGGCAACATAAATACTACTTTGTCAATCTTCCCTAGTCTTCATGCAACCCATAATACTTTACCCTTAGAAAATATTTTGTAAAAAAATTATTTTTTATAGTTTGTTCCCATGAGGAAATAACCCTTAGAAGTTGGGGAGAAGAGTGTATTGTTGATTAAATATGAAAAAGAAGAGCATTCTAAAACCTGTGACCCATACATGGGCTAGAAACTAACCAGTCTACAACCATCTCTGAGAAGGGCATAAATCTTCCTTATCTCTGCTGTGGCTCTTGGATGGTCTTTTTGTTGACAGCATACTTTGCATGGATTAGTTTCTCTGTTCCTTCTATTCTTACCCCGAAAGGAGGGAAGCAAGTGATATTAGCACATAGGGCTTCAGTGATATTTTATATCTTTTTTTAAATGCCACCTCTTCGTAGGCCTGTAGCAGGGCAAGATATTTAAAGTTGACAGAGCAATTCATCTGGCCATTGAATTATGCCCTTCTGACCTGGGAGCTGGCCTGAATCTATGGGATTTATCAAAAAGGCCTTAATACTGCAGAATGGCAGTTCTCACCAATCATTTGTTCGCAACCTCCCTCTGTCTGCTTTATCCTCATTATTGCAAGAGTCATTATTTTAAGCCGTTTGGTTGCCTTGGGAACTATAAAGTGACCTCAGTGATAATTCTCTGTGGTACTTATATGAACATAATGTTTCTGTGATCATTTGGCCTAACCTGCCCCAAAATGAAATTTACAAACGTCTTTTATTCTTAAGCCTTCCCATAAAAAGAGGTTTTGCAACTCATGTTCTTACCTAGGATTACAAACAAACTGAAAAACCATCTGGATGTATTTTGCTTATTAAGAAGCTAACCTTCTGCTCCCTTACAATATACACGATGCCAATGTTTGCAAACTGATAAAAAAAAAATAGTGTGTTGTTTTATAGGCACTGGAGAGTTCTAGCAACTTTTAGAAATCTAAAACTGGAAAAACTCTTAGCTACTTCCTTGCCCAGATTCCTAATCCCACACATAAGGAACAAGGTTCTAAAAAAGATTATGGGTCTTAAACCTAAGAACCCTAACAGCACAGCCCAGGTTTTAGCATCAGAGGGCCTGGTGTAAATCACTCATTTGCCTCTCACTGAATCCCAAGAGTTCCTGGGCAATTTACTCAGCTTTTTTGTATACTGTGGATCCCTACTCTTTAAAATGGAAGAAGGATCCCTCCATCTAATGTAAGGATTAAATGACATAAACTAACAAAATGCCTAGTACATTTTACATAACGAGGTCTGTTGTTCTGTTAGTAGGGATGATTTTTCAGATTGAAAGTGGAGAAAGTCATTGTAACCATAGGATTATTATCATTCTCATGCCATAAGCTACTCTCACTCCCTAACACTGTTCCTGCTCTCACCACCTGTCCATTGGTCCCAGGGGAAAAGGAGCCCATTTTCAGGGAGCCCCACCTGGAAGAAAGGCTTTTTCCTACAGTATTTGGCATTTCATCTTCTTGCGTAGACATGAGGAAAGTGGGTTGTGCACTCACACAATCCCTGCTGAAACGCGTTGCCAGAAATAAACAAGCTGTCAGGAGCAAATGATTCATTTCTCATCTACTCAGATGACATCTGGTTTAAGTGTGATGAATACATGCTTGTTCAAATCATATGGTGACGGTGATGCTATCTGACAGAAATGTTTGCAAATATTTTGGGAATCCCCTAAGTGCTTGCTACCAAAGACTGAGTATATTTAAGGAAGGAAAAATCATAAACTTCAGTCTATCAAATCAATGCTTGCCTCATTCTCCCAAGGCTATGAGATTTGGAGCTACACCTGCCACAGTTTGGAGATGAAGTGGCTATTTTGACATTAAATGTGGATGCCACTAGCAGTGTGCTGATGGGAAATAAATGCCCACTGGTCATTGGGACATTTAGGAAGTAGCCTTAGTATAAAAGAAATGTCAAGCACTCTTACATGTCAAATGGACTTCAGTACATTTAGTGGTTTGGTTATTGTTTTTACTACTTCTGCTTCTATTCATTTAATGATGATTAGTGAATTGTACTGTGCCAAACACAGAAGAGCCTTAGAGGAAATGGACAAAATCTGCCAGCTACAGGACTTCATGTGGCCACTAGGGAAAGAATGAGTCTTCATACAATGCTTAATTATTCCAATCCATAAAGAACAGATCTGGTATATCCTGAAAAATGTCTATGCACTGGGTATTTATCAGTTATTTTAGAGTGTTCTTGCCAAATTGATTCTTTTCCATATTGAATAATCCAAGAATTAGTGGTTCTTTGATGACATGCATTGATAGTAATTTATATGTAGGAAATTTAAATTATATATAGAAATTCTGAATTATTTGAATATTGAAAGTTGAAGGTTCATGCATAATGCATAACAATTGCTCAGTGAGTAAGGAATAAACATTTACACGAAGAAAATCATGTGAAACATGTGTCAAAGCATAAAAAATGCCTGCTTGATATACAGCCCATTTAATAATATATTTATGCAAGAAAAAGAGAATAAATTTCACTTTTAATTCATGACATCAATAGCTACTGTTTGTACAGCACACTGCAGTTTTAAAAATACTTCCAATGAGTTATATCATGTGAGATAATGTACTGTTTTATTCCAGGTAATGAATTATATTTTTCAACAATGTAATTGACATTTCAAATATGTAATTGTTTTTCTTAAATATCAATAAGTGAAAAAATTTGACAGGCTATTTATATAAAGTAGGTCCCAAATATTTTAGGATAATTGATTTTTATATACTAAGCCTATAATCTCTATCATTACATTCTCTTCAGGTTATATGTTGCCAGTTTACATTTGGAAAGATGAGGGAGTTTAGAAACAACATTAGAGTATGCATTTTATGATACAATCAAAAATACACCAATTTATATTTAACACAAATTACAGAAATTTTCAGGTGCTTCCTAAAGCATTAATGGTAGGAGAAAATATACAGAAGGGAGTAACCGTCTCTGCTCAAATAAACCTAGCTTGCTGTTAATAGGAAGGAGTTTGGTGATCTTCAGTTAAACAGAGTATTTGAGTGCTTTCTCTAGTCTAGAGTTCATAGAAACATAAAATGCAGAAGAGTGCATATAAGTATGTATATATGTGTGTTGCACAGGAATATATATATATATGTGTATATATATATATGTTCCTATATATGTGTATGTGTAATGAGTAAGAGAAAGACTGAAGGGTATCTAAATCTGATAAACAACAATTTTGGGAGAGCAGTTTGAACAGCAAGGTGAATAAATGAAAGAGATATTTTAATTTTTATTTCATATATTTCTCTATACTTCTCAGGCAATGAGGATATATTCACCTAGTACTTATATAAAAATAAATAACAAATATGCCTAAAATGCACCTTCATACCAAGAATAAAATCAATAGACTGATGTCAGATCTTCCTTTTTTGTGTGTCTGTTTGTAAAGGACCTTTTTGGTTTTTTCTCAGGTGGGTTAGTACTGAGGCTCTCAAGATGGAGAATCCCCATGATTGGCCTTCCTTATCCAATTTACTGTGTCTCTGTCTAGCAGTGTGCCATTGACATGGAACAACAGACTTTGGGGGTAGAAGAGAATCTCTGATGTGGAGCATTTGTTCATTGCTGTACAAATAAATACTGTGAAGGTGGCCAATCTTTAACTACCAATCTGATGTTAAGTGGCTCACAATTTCTCTTGGGAATTGTCAGTTGGTTCTGTTCCAGAACTGGAATTGTGACATCTGAAATCTGGGTTCTATTCCCGAGCGGTGCTCTTTTGGGCTAGGCATTAGGAGTCTCTGAAATCCTGCAGTGGGAGGAGGGAAAGCTAAGACAAGAGGGAGGAGAACACTGGTTCAGTGATTTTCTAGCAAAGCCAAGAGTGGAACTGTGCTTCACTGAGCCTGCCTCCAGCTGAAGAGGCAGTTACACCTTTCCCACTGGAGCAATGGGCACATTCCAAATTCAGGAGTGCCAGTGTAGAAGCAACGCTGGTCTTTTTGAGTTCTTCATTTATAAAATGGACGCAGTGGCTCATAAAATACCTGAGAAACATAAATCACTTAGAAAATGAAATGCTTATGTTTAAATATTTTCACCCAATATGTTTTTTTCTTCAAATCAATACTTCTGATAGTTGTCCAACTTTTTCCAATGACACATTATTTGATTCTTGTGGCTTTGTGCTATTTTCTGCTCAGCTCTAAAGGTAGTTAATTTTGCAGGCAAAGCAGGCCGTGATTTGTACCTCTAGTGGTTTACCCTCGCAAAGCAAGATATACAGTGAGGACCTAGCACGCCTAACCATGTGCTCTGGGCAGAGCCTGGTCAAGGATAACTACATTAAGAAAGGGGATTTAACTTAATTAAGAGGAGGACTCTTGACTGACTGCCTGGAAAATAGCAGAGAGCCTACAGGTGGCTCTCATCTTTCTTTTCAGAAGCTGCAAAGAAAGAATGGTACTTAAGGTGTTACACTAAGCTAGATTCAAATGATGAGAACATTTTGCCCTGTCCTCAACCTAGGAATATTGTCAGCCATGAATGAGAGGAGGAGGCTTGCTCCTTTGTGAGGTAAACCCACAGCAAGTGGGAATTGTGTGTACCCGTTTCATCTACAATCAGGGAAGCCATGTGGCTGATTGGCTATATATCAGACGTCTTGATGGGGATTGGGGTCATTTATGTGATGCATTCTGGGAGAAATACATTGACCTGTCCCCACCGGGTGGTTTACATTCTCTGTGAGGCTGACTTTGTCCAGCATCCTGCAGTGACCTTGGAAGGAATCCAGGGTCTCTTTCTGCCTGCTGTCTTGACAGCTCCCTGGGGAAGCTCACAGGAGAAAGAAGTGTTTGATTTGGGGATTACAGGCCTAAGAGAGGTAGCAGAGAAATTTCTTCATCTCTGTTTGCTTTTGTTACTCGCTGAGAATGCTGCTCCATGGAAAGATTAAACCTTTTTTGTTTGTTTGGAGAAAACATTCAGAAAATTCAGTGCTTTCAGCATTCTGTGACTGGTGGACAGGTTAAAGACAAGCCTGGTGCCCTGCCTTGAACTAAAGGTCTTCATTAAAATGCCCTTCTTTTCCTCAACTCTGATCTAAACTGAAGGTTGACTGAATTTATTTTATTCTTTCATCTCTGTGGGCATTGTTGTTTTGCATGTGATCCGTTTTGTTTTTGTTTTTGTTTTTTCCCCACAGTGATTTGTAGGAAGCATGCTGGCTGGACCAAATACCACCCCAGTTACTACTTAGAAGTTATCACCCAACTTCAGTTGCTCTTAGATTATAGCGTAAACGAAACCTGAGAGGTGGGCATGTGTGAAATGCTGGCCTTTCTGCAGGCTGGTTCCAATCAAATACAGTTTGTCCTTTCTGCCTGGAAGAATCATTTCCAAAGCCAAGTACCTCTCAGTAAAGAAACGTCAACACTATGATCAAAAGCTCCTGGCGCCTTCCTAAACGTCCATATGTAGGGATTGGAATTTTTCCCTCTGGAAAATGCCTCATTTGCATGTTGATGGTAGGGAATTACTTTGCTTATTTTGAGTCATTTGGACTTTGAAGTTAGCTGTCATTTTCTTATTCTATCAACTCTCCTGCTGAATAAAGTTCTGTATGTATAGTCATGTTCCTTATTTGAGGGGGACATGTTCTAAGATCACCCGACCATGGGTGCATGAAACCATGGCTAGTGCCAAACCCTATATATTACTATTTTTTTCATATGTACTCTACAGTGTGGCCACAGCAGTCACAGAGTTCACCTGTGCTTTCATATTTTGTGCTCCAGTGCCTCCTTTGCATCATTACTATTGCACTCTGGACCCATTATTAAACAAAACAAGGGCTACTGAACATACTCATTGCAATACCAAAACAGATGATCTGATAATTGAGACAGAATCTAAATGACTGGTGGACAGGACAGCATGGGTACTCTGGACCATGGACAAGTCACATCCCAGGCAGGACAGAATAGGATGGTATATTTCATCATGCTACTCAGAATGGGGGCACAATTCAAACTTATGGATTGTTTGTTCCTCAATGTCATTAGACCTAAAATGTTCCCCAAAATTCTCATGAGTTTAGAAGAGAATTGTATCACAGAGGGTGTTGTAACTTACTTCTTAAGAGATGAGACCTAGTAGAGGTGGGCCACTGGGTCATGGCCTGGAAGGGTATATCTCTCTCCCTGGCTCCTCTCTTTTTCTCTCTGCTTCCTGGACTACACGTTGTGAGCAGCTTTCCTTCCCCAGACCCTTCCACCATGTTGTTTCTGCCTTGGAGCTAGCAGACTATGGACTGACTTCTTCAAAAACTGTAAGTCAAAATAAACTTCTTTAGCTTGCAGGTGTCAAGTGTTTTGTCCCAGCAATGAGAAAGTGACTGAGACACTAAAATTTTCCATTTAATATTTTTGGACTGTGATTGAGTATAGAAATTTGAAACATTACAAAATGAAACTGCAGAGAATTGAGTACTCTTGTAAGTGAGGTGCCTCTATTTTTCATTCTGCAGAAACCAGTTTGAGAGGTATATGTGAGGTTGTTATTGTATGTTCTATACGTGTGATACTGTGGGAAGGAAGATTTCCAGTTTCTTGTTTGGATGCCAGTGAATTGAAGTTGTTGCATGGTACCTGACAAGTTACATTAGCAATAAAACTGAGAATTGGACATACACTTTCTATAAATATCTCTGCAGTCTATAAGTTATATTAACTAGAGAGACTACCTTTTTTCTACCTTGTGAACTATTGACAGGTTGATGGTTTAATAACTGCTACTATTACTGAGCCTCTTCTGCACCAAGAAACTTGATAGATGTTTTGCATATTCATTTTTTGAAACTTCTAAAGTAGCCTAAGCGCAGAAGTATTTCTATATTTTACAAGGTAGATAAAGGTTAAGTCTCTTATTCAGGATCAACACCAAGTAAAGGCAAAGCTGTTATTGAACCTGAATTGCTTACACCAGACTTCTCATATCCTCCATCATTTGATGCAACCTTTATGGAAAGTGAACAAGTGATGAAAAATGGCCTTCACATTAGGACAGGAACATTGCTTCAGGGAGGGGTTTCCTTCTAGTACACTCAATGCACCAAGTAACTGCTGGCTTAGTGAGAGTTAAATAAATCCTTGTAATGGAGTAAGATGCTCAAGGGTGATAGGATTAGCATAGAAGATGTTTAGCATTCATTCCCTATGTTCCAATAGAAGCAACACTGGTTTTGATAAATGAATTGAACAATAGGGCAATTTCCCTATTGTTCTAAGAAATACCTTTCAAAAATGGTGAGATAAAGTTTAGTGTTATCAAAAACCTTTCCCATAAAGAACTGAAAGTGGCACTTTCTTTCCCAAAGTCTTTGACTGCTAAATTCTGTTTCTCTGTAGATGATTATTGAGATTATTTCCACTAAATATAGAAAAACATTTAAACCAATAGTGGTTTTGTTCAAGGAAGATCCAAGAGTATACATCTAATTTTAGCAATCAGGATTATTTAGAACAAAGGAAAACCTAAATTAAAAACGAAATTATGCTTCAGTGCCATACAGATACTATCTTGTTCCCTTTTACCAGTTGTTCTTTACTTTAATTTTTAAAGTTTGGTCTCATTGTAAATGAAAATCTCATGGTTTAAATGGCTTAGTGACCAGAAATAATCCAATAAGAGATCCTCTAGGGAATTTTTGGAAATAAGGAATGCAGTGGAGCTTAAAAGGGGGCATTTCAGAGACCCAGCACGCACATACACGCACACCTGTGCACATGCATGTACTCACATGTATACACTCTACACATACACCTGCCAAACACAGCCCCATGTTACACATACATAGCCACCATGTAAGCACATCTGCATGGGCACAAAGGACAGTCAGACCCACCACATACATGCACACAAAAAAGCCAGTGAGGCAAATGTGCAAATAATGTAACTGGAGCTCCTATATTGAGGAATAAGATGTTCTACATGTATTATGAGAGAAACTCCATCATCAATCTCATTTTACACATGAGAATAGGGCTAGGGAACACAGTAGGAAAAATAGTACAAATGCGTGGATCTCTGATCTACATGTAAGCTATGCAGAGAATCTACAAGCATTGCAGCTTTAATCTGTTGCTTTGGCAACTTTTTCTTTCTGCCACACAGCCCTGTGGAACTCTATGCAGCAAATTATGATGCAAACTAATATACCTGAAAAAGGTTTTAGAATTCTATCATCTACCTTAACTTAGGCCCCAGCAGCCTCTCTCTGCATGGAAAAGCTGGCCCACCTTTCTGTCTCCTTATTTGCAGCCTGTTCTCTACAGTATCACATTCTCCTGCTAAAGCACATAACTGATTACATCACTATCATGCTATTGAAATCCTAAGATGACAATTATGTCCCAAATCTCAAGCATGAGTTTAAAAGGTCCACTTTCTCAGCCAAATAACCATATACTGAATTCTAGGTTGGAATCTTTTCTGTCCCTATTCCCTCTACATCTCTATATCTGGTATGTTCCTCTTTTTCATTCAAAACTCGTTTGCAGGCCACCTCTTTTGAAGTGCATTCCTCAGCTTCTCTGCCAGTGTGCTCTATCTTAGAGCTCATTATAGCATAATGGCTTTGTTTATCCCTGAGCCCATTCACTGGATGCTCAGCTACCTGACAGCAAAGACTGCAGTTTCCTTCTCTGTTTCCCAAATAATTAGCATAGTAATTGGCACATAATGGACACTAAAATATTTGGGGGGGGGTGTTTTCTTTAAATAATTAAGCAAATGGATGAATTTCTTCACCTTGTTACAGACTCACAACTATCTAGCACTTTCCTTGCAGTTATCTATGTGCAGTATTCTGTACTTAAAATTTGCACTTCAACAGGTTTGTTTCCAAGGACCCTGCACCTAGCCAAGTTGTTTCGTATTTGGTATTTGCTCTTACTGTTTTCCCTGTGAAATGTCCTTTTTTCACTTGCTTCTCTCTAAACAAAGATATATATGAAGTAATATTTTATAGTTGTTATATCCCTGGCCCTGTGGTTGTGATCTGAAGCCAACACTCATGTCTCTGTGATATGGGAAAGCCACTCATAACCACATCTCCAGCTATCGAGGAATATGGAGTCCTGCCCAGGTCACTGGAATCAGAGGCAGCACTTGCCTATGTGTCTCAACCGTGAAGAAAGGCCTCCATGCTACAGCCAATTCCTGTTAGGTCCTCTTCACTTGCTAATAAAATAGGAATCAGATTCTTGAATAGTCTTCTCCTGTAAACTGTGTCACCCTTAAGAGTAAACATGTCCAGATGATTTTGAATCCACAAGAATGCAGTTTGTGTTATAAACAGAGAAAATTACTTCTTCAGTTCTTTTTGAAAGTATGTGATATGTGCCATAAATTACAAAGAAGTTACTGAAAAGGGAAGAAAGTTTTTATTCATGTTACAATAGAATATTACCCTTCCCTCCTAACTCTAATACATAAATATATTTTTAAATTGCTTGCTTCTCAAGCCAGATCTGAAAATTAGAACTACTAAATACATGAACTGACTTGAGTTTCTAGAGTTGACCAAATAAGTTTGTATGTTTTTCTAAGTTGATTTGACCCACTTTCACACATATGATTATAGAACTGCTTAGGAGGTGATTTATTTGAAACAAAAGCTTCTACTAACATTTAAAGGTCCTCAAATTTTGATTTTTCTTCTTCAACACTTCATTTGCAAAATTAACTAAAAATAATGAGTTTGGAAATCTTCAAATTTACATTTTTGAATAGCTGATTATCAGCAAAGACCCCAGTCATCCTTCTTGATGAATGGGCTGAGTTGTGCAGGGGTTTTGCTTTGCTCCAGTAAAGTCAAATTCTCACAGTGACTTGAACTCCTTGGATGATGTTTGACATTATAGATAGATAGATAGATAGATAGATAGATAGATACAGATAAGTAGGATCGGTTCATAGCCAAGTTTTCATTTTGGTTCTGTGACTAAAGATTAATTTTCATGGATCTACCAAAAAGGAAAATAAATACTTGAAGGCCATCATCATTATGTTCTTAAGTACATCCAATTTTTAAGTAGATCCAGTAGGATTCACATGTTGTCTATGTTTCTGCCACAGAGCACAGCTGCCAGACATGTTTGTGCCTGCAAGTGTGGGGTGGCCTGGGAACACAGGAACAAAACAGCATGGCCAAAGAGGACCCCAACACTGGCTGCAGCACATGCCGCAGAGTTCCCTTGACCCTCCTGGCACCTGGGAGCTTTAGATGCATTGCCCATGCCAGTACCTATGTGTTTGGTCTTAATATTTAAGACATCTATTCCTCCAGAGTATTGAACGACTTAGCGTTTCCTTTTGCTAAGAACTATGGTCAAAAAGAGATCACCATGCCCAAAGGGCCAGAGCTGGAAATAGCCATTTCCTCTCTCACTGGAAGTTGGGTGTAAGGAGGAGAGGGTTAAATTTCTTGGCATATTCTTCACCAGTCTCAATTCTTAGCCTCCAGAGTCTCATGATTTTTAAAAATTTTATCAAGCTATGAAAACCATCCTATGGTTTCTTTTCCCAAAATAAAAGATAGAGATATTAACAGGGAAGCATATATCCCAAACATTCAAATCACTTTTTAAATTCAATTCTTAACTTGTCCTATGTTAAAACTAGCCTTTCATAGTCCAATGCTACCAAAAGTAAGTGTGTAATTTTAAGCCCCTGTTACTGTCTGTTATCATGGGGGATGTTAAGAAGGGCATGAAAAGGGACAGGAATGGAAAAAAATTTACAAAAGGAAACAAGATATATCATGTACAGATAGATACAAACTGCCTTTCATGAACATGGTAATTCTGTATACCTAAACTGTACCAACAAACTTAAATTCAAAAAAGAAAAAATGAAAAAAAAGAAGAAGAAAAAGAAGAAGAAGGAGGAGGAGGAGGACGAGGAGGACGAGGAGGAGGAGGGGAAGGAGGAGGAGGAGGGGGAGGAGGAGGAGGAGGGGGAGAAGGAGAACTGGAGTCTTGTTGGGTACTCATATTACTCATTTGTGTTTTTCAGAAAATATTTGTCTGTCCCAAATCTACTTGTCTTCTTCCTGTGGTCATTAACAAACAAAGTGTGTTCCTGTTCAGTGGGAGGCATCATAAGATCTTGAGATTTGCAGAACCCTGAATCTTGCAGACACACAGATCTTGCTGTTAGCATTGGGACAGAAGAGTCAACCACAGAATGAGTAGATAGTTCCATTTTTCCATCAAAAGCACCACAAACTGTGGTGTTACCTTTCAGGGAAGAAAAAGCACAATCTGGTATGAAACATGACTGATGTCAGCAAAGTCACAAACTGTACAGAAACTATAGCTGGTCTTTTTCCAACTCTTCAGACAAGATGGAAATACAAAGCTTCAGTTCTAAGCTCAGTTTCTAAAAAAGGAAAGGGTAAAATCTATTCCTGCACATCCAGCTGCAGTTCCAAGAGAACTGATTGAAAAATCTAAACAAAACCAATGTGAAATTCATTGTGAAGCCAAGGCTTTCTATCAGCATGTCTGGTTCAAAAGTGAGTTGTTATAGCAACAGGAGAAAAGTAAATGAGCATTTCAAGTTGTAAAATTACGGCTGTCTCTGCTCTAAACAGTGCTGTCCAGGCAGTCAAATGAGCCTGAGTCATTTAAAGGAGAAGAATTCCTTTTTAATTGTAGAAGCTTGCACTGAACCTACCTTTAAAATCAAAAGTTCATTTCAATTAACCTTATTCCCCAAATCGATATAATAAATTCTCTGGCAGGATGAGACAGAGCAATGTCCTGTCGGATGAAGATGACCTCAGGAAAATATGGTGCCAAGGATTTCAGCACTGAAGAATAGCCAAAGTGCTGAATGGCACTGAGCTGGTGGCCCGGGCAGAGAGCCTTTCACCTCTAAATCATTGTTTTTAATCCAGTATAGATTGGAAGCAGGAGAGAGACCTTGCTTTTTAACACTTGTTCACTGACCTGTATTAAATTGGATGTTGATCTGAGTCTAGCTTCAAACAGACATCTCTACAGTAGGTGTTTTCTGATCCTCACACTGGTTTCAAGAAAGAGGTAAAAGACTGCGTGAGATTGAAAAGGATTTTTTGCTTTGTTTTTGCCTCCTGCGCTTCCTTAAATAGCCTCTCCCTGACTGAATGGGTATACTGTAGGGAGATTTCTTGGATCAGTGGTTGTATCTTAGTTATCTTATAAGGAGCTTGTGTCAAGAATGACACATATCTATTTAGTTAAGCATTTATAATTATCAATGTTGCAGATTATCACATTTAAATTAATTTGTAAATATGTAAAACAACAGGGGAAGGAGAACCAACCCTTAGTCCCTAAGAGCGACCCTCCTACAAAGCCTAAGGCACATTTTAATTATTAGCTATAACTGATCTGTATAATTAGCCTTGGCTAATATTCCCTAATGCCTTTCTATTTAAAGAGACAGACACACTATTTACATCCCCAGACATGTCCCCAGTTCCTAGGAATCATGTCCTTGTTAGGAATGAGAGGCACTAAGCTAGCAAAGACAAGCACTTTTGGACATTCAGGAGAATGAGCTTCATGAAACCCTCAGCAGAGCAATGGAGAACATAAAAAGGAGAGGAACAGAGTCAGACTGAGAACCTCAGGCTGCATCCCCCACACACATACTCAGCTGAAATGCACTGGTCAGGTGATGAAATCCCTCCTGTCTCTTGTTTGTTAAATAAGGAAACATTTCCCCCTCGCCCAACATCCTGGCTTCTCTGGCATCAGTAGACAGCCTGCTCCCATGGCCTGCGTGGAGACCCCAACATGACCACTTGTCTGGCTGCACCAGGTTACAACAGAAAGCTCTCTGATTCCCACCACTGTGGTTCAGGTTCAGTAAGCCTTGCCTGGGTTTAGGCACCTGCATCTTTTTAAATACATTTTTTTATTTTTGAATTTTTATTAGGGCATGTTAATTATACAGAACAATGGATTTCATTGTGGCAATTTCATACCTGCATGTAACATCCTTTGATCAAATCCTTCACCCCTGTTAACTTCCCTTACTCTCCCTTCCTTCATCTTTCAGAGCCCCTTCCTATTATCTAATAGCCTCCCTTCTACGTCTGTGTCATGTTTTTACCCCTAGATCCTACATAGGAGTCAAAACATGAGATGTTTGTGAGTGTGAGTTATTTCAGTTAACCTTATGATCTCCAGTTCTACCCATTTTCCTGCAAATGACATAATTTTATTTTTGTTTATGGTTTCACAATACCCTATTGCGTATATATACTACAGTTTCTTTATCCACTCATCCATTGATAGGTACCTAAGCTGATCCCGTATCTTGTCGCTTGTGAATGAAGCTGCAATAAACATGGTTGTGTAGTTATCCCTGTAGTATGCTGACTTTGATTCCTATAGGTATATGATAGGTTTTGCTAGCCTGGGGCTTAGCTATCTGTAACATAACGTCCCCCCAACTTGGTACTGGACCCAGAGAAACAACTTAGCTCTCCAAGGGTAAACTCCATGTTTTCCTTCTCATTCCAGAGATAAACCTCCTGTTCCCCTTTTGTGCATGCACTGAGCCGTCTCCAATCCCAAAACTCCGCAACACCCCAAGCCTCCACCCCCAGCCCCCAGTAAATCTTTCTGTCTCCTGCTTTACGCAGGCAGATGCTCCCTCAAATCAGCTGTTAATATGTCATTTTGCCCACCTCCCCAAACTCCTCCCCCAGCCAAAGTTGATAAAGGTAACTACATTCCTTTGCTCTTGATGAGAGCTTTTACACCTCCCCGGCTCCTAAAGCTCTCCCATGTCCTCCGCATTAAAGGCCTCTTCCTTATCTCTCTTGCTCTTATTTTCTCTGTACTGCTTCAGATTGAGTGACCTTAAAATAATCAAACAGTATATATCAAGGGTAATAAAGCAGAATCATGGTAGTTTTATTTTTAGGTTTTTGAGTAACCTCTATTGGATTTCTATAGTGGCTGTATATTCCCAGCAACAGTGTAGAATTCTTTCTTCCCTACATCCTCATCTGTAGTTACTACTTTTTATATTTTATATTCCTGATATTCTTTATATTCTAACTAGAATGAGATGGAATGTCAATATAGTTTTGATTTGCATTTCCCTGACACATAATAATTATACATATTTGTTGGGTGCAGTGTGACATATATATATAATATATATATATATATATATATAAACATTGAAATGATGTATAGTGATCACATGAAGATAACTACCATGTCCATCACCTCAGTCATTTGTCATTTGTCATTTCTTTGCATGGGGAACATCTAAAATCCCATCTATTAGCTATTCTAAAATACGTAACTGTCATCAACCACAGCACCCTTTTGTGCTTTGAAACATAGGAACCTGCATTTTTAACAAGCCTGCCAATTTCTTTCATGATCATCAAGGCCTGGAAACTATCCCTGAGTTCCTTTGCCTTAAGAGACAGTGGAGGAGCAGGAAGAGGAAATTTCTTCTCTTTGTCAGTGAAATCGGCCCCTAGCTCAGGATGGGAATTCTATGTAAGACCCTGTATCAGGTAATATGCGATGTACCCCCAAGTCCTCATATAATATTGATGGGGCTGAGTTATTGGTTTGTTATTGATTTGTTGTCTAGCAATGTGAGTGCTGTGCCCGCCCAGGGGTGGAGCCGACATACAATGTAAGGGAAGGTGGGTCTTCCTCTTGAGCTTCTGCTTCCGCCTCTCTCTCTTTCTCTCTCTCTCTCTCTCTCTCTCTCTCTCTCTCACCAGTGCGGCTTGCGGCTTGCAGCTTGCAGCTGCCATGAACAACAGGCCCGCCATGCCACGCTATCTTGGAGCCAAGTTAAGTATGGACTGAAACTCCCAAGAAACTGTAAGAATAAATCTTTCCTTCCCTAATTCTGGGCATCAGGTATTTTGTCTCGGCAACGAGCGAAAAGTAACTAAGACAGACCCTCAGAACATCCAACCCTGTATATTCTTTTCCACAAGCCATCCTTTCAGGTGTCTAAGATTTTCAAAAATTCTGAAACAACTTGATATAATTTTACAAATTACTCTAAAGAAAAGATTAAAACTGAAACCATATTCTGGACACCAGACCTTTCTGGATCTGCCCCTATAGCAACCTTCCCTTGGGCCCTCTTTTGCTCCACCCTAATTCTTGACTGCTTATGATATTTGTGTTTTGCTTCAAATTTTTCCCCAGATCTTTGCTTAGCTGTCTATGCCTGGTCCCTTGGGTCCTAACATTATGTAACAAGCTCCTGACCCACCTCCCTCCTCTCCCATAAGGAGCTCTCCATTACAAAACCATGTCCCTTTCCTTTTAGGTCTTTCAAGATACTCTGCAAATATTTGACTTGCTGTTTTCTCCTCTTCCCCCACTAAAATATGAAACCCATAAGATCAGGGTCTAGTGGCTATGGTGGGGGCTGATGAATGGCAGGCGCCATCCAGTGTCACAGAGCAAGTTAGGCCATTGCATCCAGGCTATCGAACGCTGAGATTCACCACCACACTGTGTAGGACAGAAATAAGGTACTATCTTTCAATGTCATTGTCATGCTGGCAGAACAGATGTAATCATTAAGAGTGTACACATTCTGAATGACAAAGATAATCGTAAATTGATAATTCAATGTTTTATTAGAATTTATAAAATATTTAGTTGGATTTTTTTCTTCTTGTGACAGGGAAAAAATCACTAAGGATCATTTCACATTTCAGAGTCTTGAGTCTTCAGCACAGGGACATTTCTTATTCCATGTTGTAGTTTTTACAGAGGTCAAGGTGATCGATAAGATCATGAGCAATAATAATCTTAGATTTGCATACATTAGCATGGGAAACTAACGTTAAAATGACAGGGAATATAAAAATAAGAGAAACCACATGAGAGAGTAAGCTAAAATAGATTGACCGTCATTATTAGAACATGTTTGTGAATTGCAGCTGCCTTCAAGACCCTCTTCTAGACCAAGGTGTTCCGAACATTAAAAATCCTCAGAAGGCCTTATTACATGATTTGGCATTAATGGCCACATGATTTTAAATTCAGATTTTCTGTACACATATCTGGTACTCTTCTCTTTCTTATCTTTCCAAAGTTCATCTCCTGAATCCAAATACATTTTTCTCTTTAAAAAATTTTTTTTGCAAGAGAACTGCCAAGGAGTTGACAATTAGCATGTGGTGATTCAAAAAATATACTGTCCCTTTTCTCCACCCCTGATGTCTTTATCTGACAAAATCCATATGCTGTGTGATCACCATGGCAACTAAGTAGGGTTGTAATTGCAACCCTGGAAAGCTAATTTTTTTCACTCAAACAGTGGCATACGTTTAACCTGTCTGAAGTTTCAATAAACCATCTTTTAATGACAAGTGTTTTGAAAGGTCTAATTTAGTGTGTTTGTTTGAAGGCACATTTCTTCCTATTTAACTTAATAAACTAGCTCTTCATGAGGTGGGCAGGGTTCAGATGGGGAAGGCTGCAATATTTTCTGACTTTAGCCTCAAAACTGTACCTGATCATTTTGTAGCGATGAAATCTAAACACATGACTCCCTGAAAAGTGCACACGCCAGCATCCTCAGACTCTGTGGTGACACCCAACAAGGCTCCATGGATATGTAACCTTGGACTGAAGTAAGTCTTAAAGTCTGGGCTCCAAACTCTTGTCTTTCACCTGCCATCAAAAAAATGCTGCTTCTCTCTATTAACTAAAGTGTAATACCTAAACAGAGGTTAAATTTTTCCTTTTTGTTTTCTTTTTTGCTTATCATTCACAGTCATTTCTACAGGGGCTGAATTTTGTCATAAAAGCAGAGTAGCTTTTGGAAATATATGTGGGTTTAATCATCAGATTCCCTGAGATTGTGTGAATATGAAGTATCTAGCACAAAAACTTTAGGAACCTAGTTCTAAGGAGATATGGTGGTACATACCTATAATCCCAGCACTCTGGAAGACTGAGGTAGGAGGATTCAAGTTTGAGCCCAGCCTGAGCAACTTAGTAACTTAACAAGATCCTGTTTTAAAATTTAAAATACAAAACAAAGGTCTGGGTATATAACTCAGTGCAAAAGCCCTAGGTTCATTCCCTACTAGCACACACACACACACACACCATTCTATTCCAACCAGGAATAGTAAGTGCACCCCTCACAGAGTCTGTCCTGTGGCTACCAGTATCTTTAAGGGTTCTAGTTCTGTCTTAATTGGTTTCTAGTTGTATGACTATACTTGGCCATGTATATGTACATGACTTGACAGTCTGAACTATGTGTCCCCCTCTAGCCAAGGCCTGCCCAGATCTCCATGAAAGGCATAGGAGAGGGCTGACATGAACCTATGCACTGGAAGGACAGGAAACCTCCCAAGGAAGACCTCAGTGTAATGGAAGAGAAAAGGAGATCATCCAGCATGGCTACAGAGCAAAGCATCAGCAGAGACAGAAGCGTGTCAGTCACTATGTGTTCCCCACCCCTGTCACACACCAAAGCAAGGTGTGCTAGGACCATTTACTCCTGCTAGGAAAGCAGACTGTGGTCACCAGAATAAAACAGAGAAAAGAGCCTTTTGCTGGGTGATGACACCTTCCATCAGAAGGCCGGGTGAGTTTAGACAGTCCCTCTGATCTGGATCTTTTGAAGCCATAATCAAGGTGTTGGCTGCCCCAGGGACTTATCTGGAGGCTCTCAAGGACAGTGGGAAGGATCTACTTCTAGGCTCCTACAGATTATTAGCACAAATCAGTTCCTTGTGAATATAGATCCTGTTCCCTTCTTGGCTATCAGCTGGATGGCATTCTCAACTTCCAGAAATGATCTCTGTTCCCTGGCTCATGGTCTCTTGTTACATCTGTTTCATGTGCCATTTGAGTGGGCAAGGGAGAGTCCAGATTTTTGTCAAGCACTATTCTGGTTGTACCTGTGCAGATGTTTTTTAGATAAGTTTAACATTTTAAATGGGTAGACTTAGAAAAGCAGGTGGCCCTCTTTAATGTGGCTTGGCCTCCTCCAATCAGTTAAAGGCCTTAATAGTATAAAAAGGGAGATTGTCTACTAGAGAAGAAAGAATTTACTCTGCCTGACCATCTTTGCAGTAGAAATTTTTTTTTTCTTACATTTGAACGCAAAGTGAAATATTGACTCTTCTTGGGTCTCCAGCCTGCCAACCTTGGGTTAGACCTAAGCCACTGGTTCTCCTGGGCCTCCAACTTGCTAGCTAACACTGCACATCTTGGGACTTGTCAACTTCCACAGTTTTGTAGTTCAGTTACTTATAATATGTCTTTTTTTATGTGGATATACAGCATAGCAGTTCTGCCTCTGAATCCTGGCCAATACAGCCCTCTCTGGAGCCAGCCACAGCTTCAAAGCTGAGTCCCTCTTGTGTGCTGAATCCATTTCCCTTTTTATCTGATGCATCACTCTTCTGCTTACCAGTGGAGGAAGGAGACCTTGTGATTAGATTGGATCCTCTCAGTAACCTCACTATTTCATTCCCATCACCTTAATTTCATCTGCAAAGTCTCTCGTCATGTAACATGTATGCCATGGCATGACCAAGGCATTCCTCAGAGGGAGGTCACTGGAGCCATAATTCTGACTATAGTCAAACTCAGTATATTCTTATATCTCCTTTTCTGAACCCAGTTAAGAGAGAAACTGAAGAAGCAAACAAAGGGATGTAAAATGGAAAACACCGAAAGCATAAGATTAGGTAGGGATCAAATAAGCTGGGCAAGCTTTCAACACAGAGTATTGCAGCTTTTTAAGTAAAACAAGATGTCACCCATTTCCCTCAATCCTGTCCAATACATTTATGATCTCTTTCCAGCAGAACTCAGAAGACCCAAAGAGGTCCCTGTAGAGAGCAGCCGGGTGCATTACCCAAGAATATGAACCATGCGAGGAACACATTCGAAATCAGAGTCGGGGTTGTTAGACTTTTGTCTTCATTTTTCTTTTCTTGACTTAATATATACTTTCATTTTTAATCGGCATATTTGCTTATTTATGAATGACAGTATGATATTTTAATACTTGTATATAATTGCCCTGATCAGAACAGAGTAATTGGGATTTCTATCATCTCCAACCTACCATTGTGTTAGGAAATATATAATCCTCTCCACGAACTATTCTGAAGTAAACAATTAATTGTTGCCAACCACAGTATCCTACTGTGCTATAGAACCCTGGAAGTTATTCTTCCTCTTGAACTGCAACCCCAAGCCAACTAGCTACCCTCTCTCCATTCCTCCCTGGCCTCTGCTTCTCTACCTTCAGTAACCACTGTTCCACTGTCTACATTTATGTGATCAACTAGTGAAGATTTCATAAATAAATAAGAACATACAGTATTTGTCTTACTGTGCCTGATTTCTTTCACTTAACATAATGTTCTTCAGGTTCATTTATATTGTCACAAATGACAAGGTAACATTCTTTTGACAGCTGAACAGTATCCTATTATGTATATATGTATCACATTTTCCTTATACATTCATTTGTTGATGGATACCTACACTGACACCATGTCTTACCTACTGGTAACAGTTCTACAGTTGAACATGAGACTGCAGATATCTCTTACACTTTTCGTTTTCCAGATTCATACCCAGGAGTGGAATTGCTGGATCATATAGTCGTTCTATTTCTAGTTTTTTGAGGAAATTCCAAACTGATTTCCATAATGGCTTCACCAACTGCATTTGAGATTTTCCTTTCTTTTCATCTTTCCCAGCACATATTGTGTGTGTGTGTGTGTGTGTGTGTGTGTGTTATGACATCTATTCTAATTGGCGAAATGATATTTCCCTGTGGCTTTGATTTGCATTTCTTAGTGATTGGTGATGCTGAACTTTTTTTCATATGTTTACTACCCATTTGTGTATCTTCTGTTGTCCTTCCTTCCAAAGGGTCTGCCTAGAACCATAATGGAAAGACATAACAAAGGAGTCAGAAGTCAGCAAGACTTGGGAGAAAAGGGGTACCAAAATGTAAATGATGTTTCCAAAGAGTCTTTGATATTTTTTGGCAATGTATAGATTTAAAAATGCATAAAGTGGAATGAATGTCAGTAGATATGAAATCCCAGTCGACCTTGGTGACTTACTAGCACTGGGAAGCCACTTTTACCTTAATGTTGGCTGATAACTTCATCCTGTGTCCTCAGAAATCGTTAAGCTGGCTAGACAGTGTGTCCTCAGCCACTGGAATGCTGCTGGGCCAAATTAGTGGGAGACACTGAAGCTGAATGAGAAGAGGGCGCATGAGGCAGGTGTCTTAGAGCAATATCCACATTCTTCAACTTGAATTGAATACATAAATTATAAGCTTAAAAGTGGAGGTCAAAGTGATCTCAGTACAGTTATTAAGATTGAGCACATTACAAAGGATTTTTTTTTTTGTAGAAAAGAAAGCAATTCATGTTTCATGCTGTTGCCATTATAAAAGAAGTCACAGCTACAAGTCTAGACTTCATGGTTATTTCACAAGGACTGTCCTTATGAAATAATCATTGTTTTATGTCTGCTGTAGTTTATTGATCTGTGGTATGCCTGAAATTATTTAGATAGGGAAAATAAGACTTGTTGTTTTTTTCCAGCATACAGAAAAAGATTTGTCTTAGACTCCTAAGAATAGAATAAGCATCTGATATTGGAAATATATCGGACTCACATTTTTTATTTATTAAGACTAGTTTAAGACACGCTCCATATTCAAAGTTTTTGGTATCTTCTCATTAAGGAAAGATTTTTCTGCCTTTGGTTGCCAATAACTTTTGTTTTCACAAAATAAGAAAGAAAAAGGAGAGGAAAAGATTATGGAGAAGGAAATGGAGAAAAAGGAGGAGGAGAGTAGAAAAAAAGAGGAAGAGAAAGGAAAAGGGAAGGGAGGAGGGAGGAGGAAAAGGTCAGGAGGAGAAAAACATTTGCAGTTATCTGGATTTTATAGTTCTTCTATGTGCAGGTAGCTCATATGAGGAAGCACGAGGGTTAAAATATTTATGGCAGTGGCTGTGAGGTCACCAGATAGTGTGCCCTGGCCTCAGCTTTTAATGGTGCCTTTGTGATTCATGGTCTTATAACCAAATAATTTGGGGGATAGTTCATGGCATATGTCCCTAGCTCTATATCTTTTATATGCTCCAGGAATCACTTCTTTCTATATGTTTTACAGATGAAAATGTTAAGTGTAGCTTTCAGGTGCTAATATACTATATCTGTTAATATTGATAGGAAGGTTTGCCCTCCCTAACTCAATATAACCTTTAATATTTATTTTATTATTTATGCAAGATAATTCAGGCAACCCAATTTTCTGCCAGTCAGTGTCCATTGCATTTTTCCTTGCTGTGTCTTTGTCTCAAGATGAGACAGACTGTTGTCAGACAGGGCAGCCAGTCCTGTTGGGGTGTGAGGGGTAGATCTCTGGACAAGAGGCCCGTATTGGCTGACTTATTCTTGACACTTCCCAAAAAACACCATCATCTGCCCACGTTAGATTTTGAACATCTTTTATACCCTATATGGTGTGTCTTTTCTTTTGTTAGTTGCTAGAACAGAACCATAAACTATTACCCTTTCAATGTCTCCCAATGTGTCTTCAGAGGTTTTCTATAAATCAGATAAAAAAATCTTTCCCCACCTGGGTCAAAAATATCATTTCTGTGTCATCTTCTAGAAGTTTTGTGATTTTACATTATATTTATTCTTTAATCCACCTGAATTTGATTCTTATTTATGATGCGAAATAAGGGTCTAATTCCAAGTCACCAAGTTAGTCTCACACTATGTATTGAAAAGTTGTCCTCCGCTCACTGATTGGCTCCAGTTCTGAAATAAGTCATGTTTACCAGTTGTGTGCTCCCTTACTACACGACCAGAATCCTTGTGACCTTTAATAGTCCCTGATTTCAAGTCACTCAGTTGCCCCTTTGGTTTCTCTTTTCAAGAAGTACATTGAGTACTCTTGATTCTTTGTTCCTCCATATATGTTTTTCAATCAATTTATTTTATTCCACAAAGTGGCAATAAGAACACAGACAAAACATGCTAGGGTTTGAATTGGAGTTTTTGATTGGAACTGAATCAATAGATCAGTTTGTTAAAATATTGACTCAGCCTATCTGTGAACATGAAATATCTTCAGGGAGAGAAGGAGAAACCTTTAAAGTTTTTCAATAATGTTTTAAAATTTCCTCCATATAGTGAAAGTAACTATATTTGTTCTTGGGAAATTTATATGTTGATGCTTTTATAAATGATGTCTTTTAAATTAAATTTCATTATATATAAAAGAAACGCAATTTGTATCTAGATAGCATGGGGGAACCCATATTACCCAGAAAACTCACCAAGGTTTCCTAGTAATGTAATACTTTATAAATTCCCTAGGATTTTTATATAGACCATGTTATCAGAAAATTATACTTTATTTCTAATTCACTTTCTTTTCTTACAATAATGTGCTGCCTCCGCTTCCAGTAGACACTCATGATGTTCATAATCTTAAAGTGAATATTGTATCACATTGATTATATTGTTTAATTCTTGTAACTACACTATTTTGAATCTTCTCTGTCCTTATCTTGTTAAAAGTATGAATGCTACCCAATGCTCTTCTCACGAAATTCCTGGAACCATGATGTTATTTTTATTCTATGAATGTTGATGTAATGAAATACATTAATAGGATATCTTACATTAAACTAACTTTGTACACCTGAAATAAGCCAATTTGTCCTTTTATCTTTTTTTTGCTGGATTCAATCAGTTTCCTAATATATTTATAATTTTGCATCTATTTTATATTAATTAGTCTAGGACCCAAGGTTCCATAACAAAAAAATCCAACAGACCTAGGGTATATATAAGGCATTTACTCTCTGGAACTAGTTTGAAGCCAGCCAATGGTTTGTATATGGCAGAGCAGCCTTGTGTATTCAGTACTTGGTTTCCAAATCATCACCATTTCTCAGCCAGCTCAAAGTGAAACGGAGAGTCCTGAACATTCTTCTTAAAAAGATGAAGGAGAAATTGCCCTACTTTACCATTTTATTAACTCCAAGTTAATTCCATGGGTACAAACAGCTTCAAGGGAAGGAGAAATATATTTTCTCTGGCCAGGTGGCTATGAGCCCAGGTTATAAAAAATTCTGTATGAGTTGTGTTACTAAAAGAACCAAACAAATATTTGAAGCTGGGAGACAGTTAAAGTCTCTGCACACATAGACATGTATACTTTTTTGCACTGTTCTTGCCTCAAGTTTTGAAAGGTCATGTTAATTACCTCATCCCTAAATGAGTTTGGTAAATATTCTTTTACTACATTGTGGTTTAATTTGTGTAACTTTTCAATAACTAGTAGAATTAATGAGTAATAAATACCACCTGGCATTTTCCTTTAGAAAAATTGTTATTTAATAATTCCAAATGTCCAATAAATATGGGATAATTCAGACTTTGTATTTATTCACAAGTCAGTTTTGCTGCAGTTTTAAAGAAATTTGTCTATTATTATAAAGTTATTAAAATAGCATCTTGCTATATTTTTAATCTTTAGCAGCATTTGAGAGTATTTCTTTCTTTTGCTTCTGATTATAAATTGTTTTCTGCCTTTCTCTGTCTCTGTCTCTGTCTGTCTGTCTGTCTCTCTCTCTCTCTCTGACTCTCTTTGTCTTTCAATTTTCTTTGCTTTCAAAACAGTTGCGGAAATTTAATTCTTCTGTTTAAGAATAATACCCCGGTAACTGTGAGAACATGCAGCACTCTGATTTTAGTTTTGAACACCATGCCTCACTAAGAAGAGCCGTGACTTCACTGAGCAATGGCCAACTCTGGTTTTGTTTATCTAAAAATGTGTTTTTCCTTTGCTTTTGAAAGATCCTATCACTCAACCTGCAAATTTAGGTGAACACATTTATCTTTTTGTATTTACTTTTGTTATTTTTCCAATGTTAATTGTGAGAAGTAAACTCTGTTAAAAGAATAATTTAGAGAAATTAAATTTAACAGAGTTTATTTATGCAAAGAGCTATTCATGAATCAGACAGAACCCAGAGCCAGAAGAAGTTTGAAGAACTCCTCTCTCCAAAAGGGGCAGGGGCTGTTTAAGTACAAAACTAGTAAGCAGAGTGTAGGCGTTTTGCAGATTTGGACATGGTCTGATCTGTTGATTGCTTGTGGTTGATGGATATGTGGCTATTTTTCCAAAAATTAGACTCACAAGTTAGGTTTTCAATTCATTTAGTACTAAGTTAGGTTGTAGTTTGTGATGGATAGCCTCCAGCTAGTGGTCTGTTGCCTGTTTCACAACACTCAATTCATTTAATATTTTTTGCAGATGATTTGATGCACCAGTTACTATCCTGTTGCTTTTATTTATTTTATTATTATTATTATTATTATTATTAGTTTTTCTTTTTGGTTAGTACATGCTTGAAATACACTATGTTTACATTCTTTGTATGGAGTTGGTACACATATGTAACACATCACAGTTCATTTTCTCATCCCTGTCTCCTCCCTCCACCTCTTGATCCCCTTTCCATCTGAGAAAAATCTATCTTGCTACATCCTATTATCTATGTCTTATATTGTTCTTCATTTGTAATTTGGAATTCTTATAAAAGGGGAATCAAGCAGTATTTAAGCTTATGTGTCCAATTTATTCACTTAACATTATGGTCTCAAGGTCCATCCATTTTCCTACAAATGACTCAAGTTTTTTTTCTTTGTGGCAGAGTAGTGTGTATAAATATCACACTTTCTTTATCCATTCACCTGTTGATGGACATATAGGCCATTTGCAAGAGGTAGCTATTATAAAGTGTGCTGCTATAAACATAGCTATGCATATATTACTGTAATATGATGCTTTTAACTCTTGGGAAAATATTTATGAGGATAATAACTGGGTCAAATGGAATTTCTATTTTTAATATTTTGAGGAATCTTCACACTGTTTACCATAGTGACCACACCAGTTTACTTTCCCATCACAAATGTGGAAACCTTGTGTTATAGTGTGGTCAGTCGGATGGTCCCCACTAAAGCCTCATGTAATCGTGGATGCAACTGAGCCTAGTGTTTGTGACTGGTTTGTTGTCTAGCACTGGAATTGGTGATGTGAGTGCTGCACCCACCGAGGGGTGGAGCCAACATACAGTGTAAGGGCAGAAGAAAGGCATGTCTCTCTCTTGCTCAGTTCACACTTTGCTATTTGGCAGCTGCCATGAATGGCTGCACTGCCATGCTGTCCTGCCCTGCAGCCTTCTGAATATTGATTGAAACCTCCAAGATGTGAAAGAGATAAACCTTTCCTTCCCTAATTTTTGGTGTCAGGTATTCTGTCTCAGCAACAAGTGAAAAGTAACTAAGACACCTTGCCAGTGATGTTGAGCATTTCTTCATGTATTTATTGGCCACTTGTACTATGTGTCTATTCATACCACTTGCCTATGTTTTGATTGAGTCTTTTATTTCAGAAGAGTCTAATTTTTTGAGTTCTTTATGTATTCTAGACATTAGCCCTCTGTCTGAGCAATAGCTGGAAATTTTTTTTTCCCATTCTATAGGATTTTTTTAACTCTCTTGGTTGTTTCTTTTGTTGAGCAGAAGCTATTCTTTTGGATATCCTGTGTGTTGATTCTTAGTACTATTCCCTATGCAGTTAGGGTTTGTTGTTATCTTTGTCTTTGGTATTCTGCAAATTACTATTCTGTGTTTATTAACCATATTTGAACTATTCAGTGTATATAGTATAAAACAGGACATAGAACCAGAAAAAGTTTTAGTCACTCTTCAAATTTTACATCTGTCCCATTTTCATTTTTTCTTCTGCATTTCCTGTAAGTCACAGTTTGACCTGCCATTCTATTTTCTATATTCCTTGACTTGTTTTTCATACTTCTCATTTTTTTGTGTCTCTGTTTTTGTTCTGGATAATTTCTATAGATCTAGTGTCAATCATTAACCCTATGCTATACATAAAAAATCTTAGCAACAGAATTTTCAATTCCAAAGACATTCTATATTGTTTCTACAATTGCTGTTTGTCTTTTTTCAAATTTGAGTATTTCTATTTCACATTGCTTGCCTTTTCACTTGTTTTCAAACTTGTTGACTTTTTTGCAAATCAAAAATAATTACTTTATATTCTGTGTTTGACAATTCTAATATCTGAAAAGTTGGAGATGATGTTTTATTTTGTTCTTTCTGTTTTAACAGTGCTTGTGCTGTAACAACTCTGTTTTGTGGGGGTGGTTTCCACCTTTATGAGGGGTATGACAGTTGGTTCCCCTTTACATTATGCACTTAGACACTGAATTGCCTTGGTCTGGTTTAAGGGGTCTCAGATGAGAGTACATTGGATACACTCTGCTTTTTTTGCCTTCTGTTCTATATTTCATTTTACTGTGAAAACTAATTCTTAAACTCATTCTGGTAGTAATGCCTTCAAAACCAAAGTCATCTTTATCACACTTGACTGACCTATTGATCATCAATTTTTTGAAATGTTTTATTTTGAATTGCTTTTTAGTTCCAGCAGGAGAACAAGTCAAGGTATCTGGTGTATTATACTTCTGGAAATAGTATAGAAATCTCCTATATTTATTTTAGTCAAATTTATACAGTTGCAATCTACATATTATTTCATTTTTTAAAATAATAACTTAAAATAGAAATCTGGAAAATCACTGACCTGATCTTCATGTTTATGTCACCTATAAAGAAACAGTAGTAGCAACCCTGGGGCCAACAATCACTTCTTCTGACCCTGCCTTGTTATCTTTCTGTGGTGCTGGCAGCAGGAGAAGGGGTACATCATTCCAGAAGCCAGGATCTGCTGGCTTGAAAAAGCAGAGGTTGTGAATATAACCCTTCTTGGGCATGTAGATAACCTCTGTCTCTGTACAAGCTGTCTTGAAACTCTCAGGCCAACCTTCAGGGAAGGAATTTTCTCAAGACAAACTCTTCATCTGAGAAATTCACCAAAAATCAGTTTTCATTTACACACAGTCCCTAGGTACTACAAATTATTATATTGGGTTAAATTTCTTTTGTTGCTGTTGTTAAATCTTTGGAGCACTAAGTAACATATTCTAAACACTTTCACATAACAGTGTCTTTCACAAGTGTGGATTGTCCAATGAATGATTGCATCATAATTCAAAGAGTGTTATGTTTTTAGCCCATTCAAGATGCTTCTAATTACTTGCTCTTACAAATTAAGCCCATGTGAATGCCTCTATAGTTCATCTTGAGTTAATATACTTAATTATTGACTTAGGCTTAATTCCTAGAAGCTAAATTGGGAGGTCCTAGGGGATTCTTATTTTTAAAGATTGATGTATCCTGCCCATGTTTCTCCCAAAAGACTTGTGTCACTTTGCCTTTTAGTTGTAGCCTGTGGAAGTGCTCCGATGAAAGTTGATGTTTTAAAGGTGACATATTCAGAGCTGATTTTCTGATTAATTGATAATGAAGAATAATTACACCATATTTTTACTTGGCCACTTTCCTAGTCTAAAATTTATAGGAGGTATACAACAGTATTCTTGGTATTTTGCTGATGTAAAGGTCTTGAAAAATCTCCAAGTTTTCTTCTTCCTGTCACCTCGTCACAAAAACTTAATATCAGTGAGATATTGTAGATTCTCAAGTTATTGAAACATCTTTGCATAGACAAATCCTCAACAGTTACATGGAGAATAGTAGTCAGTGGTATTTTCTTGATTAGTTTGAACTAAGTAGCAGTGTCACAATAAATGAGCAGACTGTTTTTCTATTGTTATCTCCTCGATTTTTTGTTTGTTCACAGACACTTTAGCATACTGAGTCCCCTGTAGGTAATACGCATTACCAGTGGAGATAGCTTTTTTGACACTAATTCTGTGACACTAATTCTGTGTGGATTTGATCACATGAGGATCCAGTGATATTATTCTTAGTGGATCACACTGAAATATCGATCTTACAAAGTAAACTGGAGGCTGGTTCACAGCATGGTTTTAAATTTTTTTTCCACTTAATTGGAGAAAGGATTTTCTTTCTTCAGACCTCTTGCTGTCCCAAAGTTAAAACTATTGCTTCATTCCTCCTGTGCTTGTGATTGTGCCATGTAAAATGGCATTTCTAAATACAGAGCTTTGGGCCAGCAGGATCAGTTAGTATATATTTGAAATGGTTATTTCTTTCTCCCTTTGAGTGGAAAAATATTTAGGTATCTGTAACTTTTTCTCAAACTAACATCTGTCAATTGGGCCATGTGTAACTTTGTCAGCGGGGAATTGAAACCCATTCATAACACTCCTGTTTGCAAACTTCTGTCACCAAGGGTGTTCAGATTGGAAATTCTATGGCAGAGAGAAGACAAGGCCAGTGGACTAAAGACAGCCTCAAGTTTAACCGAACATTTAAAAATTGTAAGGATGTGGAAATTGTACAAAAGCTGCTGTGATGAGTGAAGCTTGGGAATATTGAATACGGAGCCAGTTTGAATCACTACTGATCTTATCAAAACTTAACTATTCTCAAACCCTGGATGGATTTTCCTGGTTGTCTGTACTATTCATTTGATTATTATGAGGACCTTTCACAAAGATTTTATCTTGATTTTCCCTGTGGAATTGAGTTTAACAATGTACAGAATATTGAATTTAGACGGAGTCAGTCTCATAAGAACTGAGTCAGAGAGAGAAGGGCATTTATTATTCTTAATTTGGTATGAAGTTCTACACAGACTTATAAACATCTATGTGATCTGTAGAAATGAAGCAGTGAGATTTATTCACTGAGAACACAATTTCAGAGTATCTGCTTCTGCACATATTTTTAAAGATGGTTTACCATGTTATTTGTATAATGATGTCTTTATTGTATATATCCATTATATATTCTTTGGTGTTTCTCTTAGTCTTTGGATACAGTGGAATTGTAATTTTCAGGGCATCTTACAGAATTGATTTAAGTAATGTTTAAGGATCAGAACAATGCATAAGAATCAGGAGATTTGTTCAAATAACAGATTTGGAGTGCTGTGCTGAGTAGTTCTAATCTGGTATACCATGACTGAATCCTTGTCATCTGGCTTCCCAACAAGCTTCCCAACAAGCATCTCAAAAGATTCTGATTTGGGTGTAAACCAAAAAGAAAAGACATATCTGAAAATACTGTTTTCATAGAAAGGATAAAAGTTAATAAAATAAGACTCAATTTTGTAGCAACTATAAATAGAAAATTTTGTTTTACTGGATAATTTACTTTTATAATAAAGAGATATGGTTAGGGTCCTTATTTCTTAAGAACTGAGGCAGATACACTGTGGTAATTATGCGTGCTCAGGCCAGAGGTTCTTTGGAGACCACCATTGCCAAGACTCAGTGGTGACTTTGCTGTCACCATGCTGCCTTATGCCTCTTTGTCCTGCCTCTCAATTGGGTTAGCAGGTCAGAAAACATAACCTTTCCACCTCCTGGAGACACAAAGTATAAAGGAAAAGAAAGTCACGTGCTTGCCTTGCAGATCCAAAATACTGTTATAACATTGAATATTTAAGGGATGCTTAATTCTTTCCAACATGGTGAATTAATGCACCAAAATCACAAGTGTACAAGCTCTGAAGTCAGACTCTAAATGAGATAATTAGCTTCTGAAAAGGTTTTAAAAGTGATTCAGGGTCCCAGTCACATTCCATGTCAACTAACATGTGAAAGATATGATATTCAAGACTGCTAGAAAAAGAAATTTAACAGCTTGACTTGGTAGGTGTACATTTTAGGACTTGAAATCTTTCAACAAAAATCCTTGCGCAGTTTCAGTACGCATCACCTACAAAGTCACATACTGGTCTGTTCTTGGAGAGAAAAAGAAGCCTGCTTCTTGAAACTCATAAGATCTTTTCATAGACTGAAGAGTGCAAAGCTTTCATTTATTGTCGTTTTAATGTAGACTACAAAGGCAGTTCCTCTGGTCTTTTCACATAAGACACACTCCATCTGGATTTTGTCTTTTCCTTCTTTTCATCCCAAGCACTAAAATGTAATCTGATGATGACAAGTACTGACTGTTACATGTGGAGCTTTTCTTTAAGCTTCATTTCTAATGTTGAGCATATGTCCTTGGAGACCTTTAGAAAGCTGCTCAGTTTATCTGGGCATTTCTTCATTAGTCTAACTAGTGTGTGACTATAACAAGCCAATTTCATCTCCCTGGTCCTTAGTCCCCTTCAATTGAGAGACTTGAACTAGGTAGTCCTAGTTTTTCCCCCCTGACACTTTACAAACTTCAGAAATTGCTTATTACAGAAATTGAATGAGGTTAACCCACAGTAATTTGGCAGCAATAAAGAATTTCTGGTTTTAGTATCACTGAACTTCATCCTTTACATTTTTGTCTAATGTAACATTGTTCGATCAAAATATCTCTTCTAATGAGCGAAGATAGTCTCCAGATCTCTGGTATAAGCAAAGAAAGGGAGAGAAAGAAAGAGAAAAATGGAGAAGGATGGGGAATAGAAGAGGAAAGGATAGAAGGATAAACAGAAAGGAGAGAAATGGAAAAAGTAGTAGCCAGAAGTAATAGTAGGGCGGAATATGTACCACATATCCACAGTTTGAAATTTTGCTTAACTTATTGGTAGTGCCTGAATGTCTTCTTCCTGAGAGTCTAATCTTTCATAGTGCATATAATCAAAGTTTACCAGGCTCCTCACCATTACAGAGCCTATCTCACTGCCCTAGTTTCTTCTTAGAGACACTATTTTATGGTACTTCTCTCAATGCTCCTTTACACAGCATTCATTTTATTTATAGCTTTAATTTTTACAGATAGCATTAATAGACTGCTGAGTTCTCTTCATCATTGTTCCATGTTTCCCAGTAGAGAAACCTGAAGGCTGTGCTGGAAGCTGTCCTGAATCACCACAAAGATCACCTTGTGTGCTAGTTTCCAGTGCAGCCTTCACGGAATGAGCCATGGTTTCAACATCTTTGATGTTCCTATGGAATTAAAAAGATACTCAGGTTGCATCATTCCCTGTTGCAAAATATAAAGAAGTAGCTTCTAATTTCCATGTCCTTCAAGGGACAGCTGATCCCCTTGTGGAAAATGGCAAGAGAATTGGAGATTGCATGCACAGACCTTTCCCTGTGCAAGTCATAAGAGTTCACTGAAGTGCTTTGCTTTCTAACTTCAAGATACTGAAAACTGATTCTGGCAAAATGTTCACCCTTTAATATTGGATCAACTGGAATTCCTTTGAAATTCCTGGGATTTCTGACAGTTCCTCTCACATGCCATCAGATGACCTTGATTACTGAGAACTCTTGACAATGGATCTCAAGAAATTGCCTATAAACTAAAATGTTGATGGACCAGCAGGAGGCCTCCTTCTCATCAAGGAATGTAATCTTCATAGGATGACTGGACCACTGAAGCCTCGTCCTGAGCATCTTCTAAGGGACAATTTAGCTTTGATTATTTGACCTAAGTCCCTAAGGACTCATCAAAGAATGAAAACAAACTATACCCTGCATAGGCTCAGGTAGGCTCATACTATCCTTCTACAACTCATATTACATGCCAGAAAGAGCCTCTCAGTAATGTAAGCTCAGGTAGTTAAAAAATATTTCTTTTCTGTTCTTACTAGCACTTTTCTTCTTTTGTTTTTAAAAATCTAATGCTATTCTGATTTTCAGCTAAAGGGTTGAATGTGTGTCCATATGCTCAATATTTGAAAGCCATCTTGCCAATTTTACTAAAATCCAACAAAAGAGATTCTAGTGGGATCTTAAGATCTTATCTTGTTTCCTATTTCAGAAAGAGACATGCAGTATGAATCTGAGGCTTGAGATGGTATATAGACCCTTAATTGATTATTATTATTATTATTTGGTCTAGGTGTAACCTTAACCCCTGGTAATCTATATATTAGAATAGTCTCTGCAGAATATGCTTAGGGGAAAAATACCTGGAAATTTATAAAAGCAGGAAGTATAAATTACCACAAATATAGAGCCAACTCCAAGAATGTCACATCAGGGCATTACCTCTAAATTTCCCCTTGTTTAAAATACTAGCCAGTTCCCCTTCACTATGGTGGAAAAGCCATGATTAAATAATGAAAAATAGTATACTGATTATGTAGAGACTCAGTGGAAACTAAGATTGCTTTCTATGTACCTTGTGATTCTTTTTGTCTCTACTTTTATGTTCTTGTTGCCCTTGATTGTTGATAGCCAAATTGCCTTTATGTTCTCTTCTTCATCTAAAACTGTGTCCAAATAACTTTGAAAGAAGGCAGACTATCCAACTTTTCTCTTATAGAATGTTGAAGATGCTGTCATCTTTATATTATGTATCTTGGTTAAAATATGGGGACATCCCTGGTAATCTACCCATCCACCAGGTTATCCAATTATAAGAGGGAGCATTTTTACATAGCCTCAAATGTTGCAGGGGTAAGCTTAGGCTTCTTCTGCCATTTATATGCTCCTTGTTTTTAAAATAGGGGCAGGTACATATATTTCTGAGTGCCAATTAGAAAAAGTTTAGATATACCAATTACCAGCCTTAGGACTGTATATAGTCTTTCTTCTTAATTGTATCTTTAATATAACAATTCAAATGAATTATCTAACTTAAAAAAAGATGATTTTACAAATCAATGGTTTTAAAATTCAGTGTGGTGGTTTCTGCTAAAATTAGATTCACATTTTTGTGAGTAGATTATTTACAAAAAATCTAATGGTTCTAACTTTGGCAATTAAACAGGAAATCATCACCCAAGAGCACCAATTCAGTGCCTTTTATGCCCCATAGTTACTGAAACAGTGGCCATCATTTGAATAGTAATGCTATATTGATGACCACATTTCTAATTCACTATGGATATAACCTAAATGGCTTTTTAAAAATACTTTTTAAACAAAATATTTGGATCAGATGTTGTCTGAGGACCATTTCTGCTGATTTTGTGTTCTATAAGGTAGACTGGCTTTTATAAGATCCTACCTGCTACCTCAAATATAGCCTTTCACTCTTCCCAATAGAAAGCATTAAACATATTTTATAGGTAGACACTCGTTAATCTAGTTAAATGAAGACATCAAGAAATCAGCTCAAATTTTAGTAGAAGAGAATGACATTTAAAAGATATTCCTAGGGGACTTCCTCCAAGATGGCCGCCCAGATGACACCATGACAGGGAGGCTCCCTGAATATACTATCAAAATGCTGGAATATAAACTAATATAATAACAGAGAGAAGGAAAAAAGAGGGAGATGGGTCCTCTGGACCCAAGAAGAATCTAAAATGAGAACTGTAGCCCATGGAAAGAGTAAAAGAATGAAATAAAGGCAGAGACCTGTCTGGAGCGGAACCCAATCGGCGCTGCGACCCGAGCTGAGAAGGTACGATCCTGGT
>RJWM01021312.1:0-35603 GCA_004363535.1 Dasyprocta punctata | reverse complement strand
ATAGCTATTGACACATTAGCAGCAGGATCAGGAATATAAACACAATATTTAGTTTTTTACAATTGCTCCAGTACTCCTCTGTGGTGCTGTTAGAATGTCTGATACAATCTGATTTCGGAGGATGACCTATCTCATTAATTTTACTTCTTGATTTAGGAGAGAAAGACCACCATGGTGTCATTTAAGGCCCACTGAGAATAGTTAAGACCTCAATATGTGTCATATAATCCTTTGTTGACAAAGTTGTTCTGGAGGATCTGCTAAGGGAAAGAGAAACAATGAAATTGTTATGACAAACAGACCAAACATGAGAAGAAACAGCAATGAGAAGGTTTAGAAGGCAGTTTATTACACCAGTGGGCCTCTATTTTGGGGCTCTAAAAGGCAAAGCAAGCAGTGAGGGAGGTACACTGGCAGACTTGGCACACATGATTGGAGGGTTGGGTGTGTCATGATTTACTGAAGGAGTCTGAACAGCTCAAGTTACAATATAAGGCTATCACTTACACAAAGGCAGTATGGACACTTCAAGTTACATTATAAGGCTTTCCATTACACTAAGGCAATAAGGACACCTTAAGTCACGTTACAAGGCCATCAGCCACACAAAGGCAGTAAAAAGAGAAGTTACAAAAAAAAAACGAATTTTCAGGTATCAGGGTTACATATAAATGTCCGCTGGGTTTTGACAGGCACTCTTGGTGGGCTTTTATTTAAAATTTTATTTCTCATTCATTTCCTCCTCTTTTAGTTAATCAAAAAAATCATATTCGGAGTTGTTGGCACTTAAGGCTGTATAAGAGGTACGAGACCTGATGGTTTCTTGGAGACTAATATTATCTATTTGTTTTGTAATAAAAGAGGTGACCCAATAAGTCAAGTCCTATTAAGAACACGAGTTTGAGGCCCAACAGTTGTCCTAATAGAGCTTAACTGCCTATGTGTTTCCCACTATAGCTCCCAATCTCCCAGGGAGCTGGGTAGGAGCTTGTCTTCCTGTCTGGAGTCCACTGGTTTATTTGTTCTCACAACTGGAGTGAAGTTCCTCTAACAATGTCTGACTTATTAGCATAATAGCAACATTCTTCCTCTAAAAACAAGCAAATGCCTCCCTGTTGAGCTGTGAGGAGATCTAAAGCACTGTGTTTTTTTTTTTATTTAAGAGGAAAAAAAAGACACATATAAGAAAAGCAAAATGAAAAAGAGACAAACAAATGACTAGAGGAAATGCACAACAGTAACATTACAGGTTTACAAAACAGGATGATAGAAACGACAATGGTTGCAATATTGTGTATCGTTATCTTCAAAATAGTTGTTTACATTAACAGATATAGACATGTAAAATTGATCTAATCATGAGTATTAATTGTTCTTTCTCAATAACTAATACATTCAGAAGTGTGTTCATTTTAGTTATCTTACATATATGTATATACAGGTTTATATCTTTTCCTCTTTCTTTTTCTCTTTCCACCTTTTCCTTTCCCAATTACTTTTGATCTTTGAGCTGTTTTATACCCTTACATAGTATTTATTATAGAATTTGCATCATATATACTTTTTCAGTTTCTTACACTAGGGAGACAATACGGTATTTACACATGTGGGTTTGATTTATCTCACTTATGAGTATGGTCTCAAGTCGTGACCATTTACTTATAAAAGCCTCAATGCAATCTTTCTTAATAGCTGAGTAGTATTCCATTGTATAAAAATACCACACCTTTTTATCCATTTCTTGTTTGATGGGCACTTGGGTTGTTTCCAAGATCTGGCTATTACAAATTGGGTTACTATAAACATGGGTGCACAGATATCACTGTGGTATGATGTTTTCAGTTCTTCTGAGAAAATGCCCAGAAGTGGGAGAGCTGGGTTGAATGGGGTCTCTAATCCTAGCTTCTTGAGGAATCTCCACACTGACTTCCACAGTGGTTGCACCAGTCTATGCTCCCACCAAAAGTGGAGAAGAGTTCTTTTTTCCCCACAGCCCCTCCAGCATTTGTTGTTAGTTGATTTTTTAATCTTGGCCATTCTTTCTGGAGTGAGATGGAATCTCAGTGTTGTTTAATTTGCATTTCCCGAATGACCATTGATGTTGAACATTTTTTCATATATCTATTTGCCATTTGTATTTCTTTCTCTGAGAAGTGTGTATTCATCTCAGATGCCCATTTCTGGATTGGGTCCTTGAATTTTAGGGGCCTGATTTCTTTTAACTCTTTATATGTTTTAGATAGAAGTCCTTTGTCTGATGGACAATTGGCTAAGATATTTTCCCAGTTTGTGGGTTTTCTTTTCACTCTGTTGGAGATTTCTTTTGACATGCAAAAACTTTTTTATTTATTTATTTATTTATTTATTTTGCTGCACCAGGGATTGAACTCACAACCTCGCACCTGCCAGACAGGCACTTGAGCCACTGAGCCAAACTCCCGGCCCTGGTTTTTTGAGGCAGGGTCACACTATGTAGTTCACGCCGGCCTTGCACTCGTGTTGTAGGCCAAGCCGGCCTCGAACTCACAACGGTCCTCCTACCTCAGCCTCCCGAGTGTTGGGATTAAAGGCTTGCGCCACCATGCCCGACTGCAAAAACTTTTTAGTGAGATGAGATTGCAGTTGTTGATTAACAAAGGTGTTTCTCGTACAGCTTGATTTTTGTTCATGAACTCTCTGCCTACTCTTATGTCATCAAGATTTTCACCTACTCTGTCTTCTAGTAAGTTTAGTGTCTCTGTTTAATTATTCAGATCCTTGATCCATTTTGACTTTATTTTAGTGCATGGTGATAGGCATGGATCTAGTTTTAGTTTTTGGCATATAGAAAGCCAGTTTTTCCAGCACCATGTGTTAAAGAGGCTATCTTTCTTCCAATGTACATGTTTGGCCCCTTTGGCAAAGATGAGGTGGCTAAGTGTGTTTGTAGTTGGCTGTATCTTCTAATCTATTCCATCGATCTTCAGGTCTGTTTTGATTCCAGTACCATGCTGATTTTATCACAGTAGCTTTGTTGTATAGTTTCAAGTCAGGGATTGTGATGCCTCCTGCCTTGCCTTTGTTGCCCAGAATTGCCTTTGCTATTCTAGGTCTTTTCTGGTTCCAGATGAATTTCAGGAATGCTTTCTCTAGCTCTGTGAGGTAGGCAAGTGGTATTTTGATTGGGATTGCATTAAATCCGTGTAATAATTTTGGGAGAATGGTCATTTTCATGATGTTTGTTCTTCCTATCCCTGAACAGGGAATATCTTCCCATTTTCTGAAATCTTCTTCGATTTCCTTCTTTAGAGTAATGTAATTTTCTATGTATGGATCTTTTACTTCGTTTGTTAGATTGATTCCTAAGTATTTCATTTTTTTGGATGTTATAGTGAAGGGTGTGGTTTCCCTTATTTCTCTCTCAGTGACTTTGCTGTTTGTGTACAGGAATGCTATTGATTTTTGAGTGCTCACCTTGTATCCAGCCACATTACTGAATTTGGTTATTACTTCTAGAAGTCTCTTAATGAAGTTTTGGGGGTTTTCTATGTAGAGTATTGTATCATCTGCAAATAATGATAATTTCACTTCTTCCTTTCCTATCCTTATTCCCTTTATTTCTTTCTCTTGCCTAATTGCTCTGCTTAAATTTCCAGAACTATATTGAATAGGAATAGTGATAGTGGACATCCTTGTCTTGTTCCTGATTTTAGGTTGAAAGTTTTGAGTTTTTCAACATTTAGTAAGATGTTGGCTGTTGGTTTATTTTATATGGCTTTTATCAGGTTGAGTTAGAGATCATTTATTCTGATTTTCTGTAGGGTTTTTATCATGCATGGGTGTTGGATTTTGTCAAAAGCTTTTTCTGCATCTACTGAGATGATCATGTGATTCTTGTACTTGGCCCTGTTGATATGCTATATTACATTTATTGATTTCATACATTGAATCATCCCTGCATTCTCGGGATGAATCCCACTTGATCATGGTGTATAATCTTTCTGATAATTTTCTGTATTCTATTTGGCAGTATTTTATTAGGGATTTTTGCATCTATGTTCATGAGGGAGATTGGTCTGTAATTTTTTTTTTGATTGGGTCTTTCTCTGGTTTTGGTATGAGGGTAATACTTGTTTTCAGGATTGAGTTAGGGAGACTTACATCTTTTTTGACTTCATTGAAGAGTTTGAGGAGTGTTGGCATTAAATCTTCCCTAAATTTCTTGTGGAATTCAGCGGTGAATCCATCAGGGCCCGGGCTTTTCTTTGTTGGTAGGGTCCTGATTATGTTTCCAATTTCATTAGCTGAAATTTGGCTATTCAGGAGATTTACATCTTTTTGATTCAGCTTTGGTAATTCATAGGTTTCTAGGAATCTGTGCATTTCTTCGGTGTTATCAAATCTATGTGAGTAAATGTTTTTGAAGTAGGTGTTCATGATCTTCTGTATTTCCACAGGGTCTGTAGTGATTTTACCCTTTTCATTTCTTATTGCATGAATCTGAGTTTTTTCTTTCCTCTTCTTGATAAGGTTGGCTAGGGGTTTATCAATTTTATTTATTCTTTCAAAGAACCAACTCTTGGATTCATTAATTCTTTTTATTGTTTTCTTATTTTCAATTGCATTAATTTCTGCTCTAATCTTAATAAATTCCTCCCTTCTTTGGGCTTTGTACTTGACTTGCTCTTCTTTTTCTAGAAGTTTGAGGTGCAGCATTAGGTTGTTTATGTGTGTTCTTTCCATTTTTCTGATGTAGGAGTGTTATGCTATAAATTTCCCTCTGAGGACTGCTTTCATTGTGTCCCACAGGTTCCAGTAATTTGTATTTGCATTTTTATTCAATTGTAGATATTGTTTAATTTCTACTTTAACTTCTTCTGTGACTGGTTGGTTATTTAGGAGAGTATTATTTAAGTTCCATGTGTTTATGCAGTTCTTGTAGGTTTTATTGTCATTCATTTCCAATTTTACAGCGCTATGGTCAGATAATATGCATGGAATTATTTCAGTTCCTTTGCATTTACTTAAGCATGTTTTGTGGACCAGTATATGATCTATTTTAGAGAATGACCCATATGCAGCTGAGAAGAATGTGTATTGTGATGTTGATGGGTGGAATACTCGATACACATCTACCGGGTCCATTTGTTCACATGTTTGATTCAATTCTGTTATTTCTTGCTGATTTTTTGTTTCATTGATCTGTTTCTCTGTGACAGTGGAGTGTTAAGATCCATCATCATTTTGTTATGTTTGTCTATTTTTTTATCTTGATCTTCTTTACATATACAAACCTTTCTTTAATAGTGATTGTCATTTCATTTTTTAGTTCAGAGATTATTTGTGATTTGAGTTTCTCTATAGCTTCATCAAGCTGTTTCCTTACTGCATTTGCTATCATTTCATAAAGTTCAGTTGTGTGATTCCCACTGTCTTCCATTTCAGTATCTCTTGGGTTTGTTCTCAGTGAGCTGGGGGATGGAGACTGTCTCTTGGTCTTTTGTTTTGTCATTTTCTTCTGGGACCTGTGTGGCTCTGTATCCTGCATGGCTGATCGCCATTCACGTGGTGGGTGAGTCGTGGGACCCGTTAGAGATGGATCCTGTGTGCAGCTAGTGAGGGCACACTCCTGGAGTGTGCTGGTGGAGCCTCCACCTTACTGGGTGGGGGCCGAGACCTCCCAGACCCAGGCAGCTAGGCGGAGCGTACCCTGGAATTTGGCGCCACCCAGACCCTGAGTCTGGCTGCAGGGAGTTCAGAGCCTCTGGAGTGCCAGGCAAGCCTGGGCAAGTTCCAGGCCTACAGTGCTGGGGCCTTGCTCCTGACTGGGTGGGCCCAGAACCTCTAGGACCCACTGCACCGGCCACTCCACTGAACAATGGAGCTGGTGCCCTGTGCTCTGATGGGCAGAGCCCAAGCTCTCCAAGGCCCTACAGCTATGCTGGCCAGTCCCTGATCAGCAGCTCTGGGGGCCTGGGCTGGGCTGGGCTCAGTACCTCTGTGTCCTGCGAGGCTGGCCAGTATTACCCTGGTGGGTTGTGCTGAGTCACGGGACTGTTTAGGCCTGGATCCTGTGCGCAGCTAGTGAGGGCGCACTCCCAGAGTGTGCTGGTGGAGCCCATTTTAACCTTAGGAAAGACAGTTCAGAATACTCAGTGCATTAATTACATCAATGAAGGGAGAACAAAAGTGAAATTATGGAGAACTTTCCAATCATCTGGGGACACAGCCCAGAATTGTAGGGAGAATACTAGTGTTAACAAAACGTAGGGAACTAGAAACCAAACTGGATTGCATTACGTTAGCCAATTTGGGCAGATGCTCCAGTGTACAGTATACATCTGACTTGAGCAGTGTGCAAATCTGTCAGCTTCTGGAGAGACGAGAGCAGGGCTTTGAGTGTGTTCTCTCTTCAGGGTTGTCGTCAAGGTGACTCATCCTGGTACACTTTCTAAAGGTCATCTTTGTGAGCTTTCTTGACCCTTGAATCATGGATCCATATTTCAATCTGAAACACTTATCACTGAAGGAGTGATCACAGAAATAACATAGGGAGCCCTCCAGAAAAGTTGCAGGGTTTCTCTTACCAATCGTTAATCCAGACCATATTCCCAGGGTTCTATGTGTGATCAGGTGTGATTGTGGATATGGCAGGCCTATGAGGTATATTTTTGTGTATTTGAGAAAAAGTATTTCCTAACCATGCAAGCTGTTTGTGCTGCTTCATGTTACCTTACTAATATATGTCTCCCTGGAAACCCCTAATTATGGGTGGAGATCTCCCAAGGAAAACATCAAAGGGTGTTTTTTCCATGGGCCCTAGTGAGCTTTGGATCTTGAGAAAGGCTACGGAAATCAAGTCTACTCCTAGGGTCTGAGTTTCTTGGTGAAACTTTGTACACATTGACTTTACAGTCCTATTCATCCTTTCAGCTTGTCCAGAGCTTTGTGGCCTGGATGCTGTTTGTAAATTCCACGTGATTTTTAATTCTTCAGTCAGTTTCTGGCTTATTTCTGCTACAAATGTAGGCCCATTACTGATGCCTATACTTAGGGGCAGCCCATATGTGGGTATAATTTCTTTCAGTGATTCTCTACACTTTTCAGTGGCTTTTTCTATTTTAGTGAGAAATGCCTCTGGGCACCCAGAATGAGTACAGACATGTACCAGGAAGTATTTGTAAATTCTACATGGTTTGACTTCTGTAAAATCTATCTGTAGTTCTTCAAAAGGTGAAAGTTCAGATTGTTGGATACCAAGTGGTGGTTTAGGCCCAGATGAGGGTTCAGTCCTTGCTCATATTTAACATCTCTGACTAACTAAGGCACAGATTTAGGCTTACTTTGGAATATAAGAGTAGCAGCATAGAAGTTTTTTCTCCATGTGTGATTTCATGATGTTGCTTTACTCAGGCATAGGCTAAGTTCTGTGGCACTATCATCTGATCATCCAGTAAAGTCCAAGCACCATTTGGGTCCACATAGGGCCCTTCCTCTTGTGCCCATTTAAATTTTTCCTTTGAGTATCTGAAGGGCCCACTGTAGAACTGAGAACAGTTTTAGTGGGTATTACATGTTGGTATTCCAGATTCTGTACTAAGTCATTTGTCACCTAGGTGGAGCCTTCGGTCGCCAATTTGGTGGCCTCGTCTGCTATTGATTTCCAAGTGTGACAGTGTCCTTTATTTTTGGTGCCCTTTACAGTAGATAATGTTGACCTTCTTAGGTTGCAAGTTGCAATAAGGTATTGAGTAATCTCATCTTTGTTTTTAGTTTGCTTCACTTGTGCTGTAATTTCACATTCCTTGTAAAGTGGTCCATGGACATGAATGGTGGCAAAAGCATACTTTTAGTCAGTGTATATGTTTACCTTATTTTTTTTTTTTTGACCAACTGAGTGCTTGTATTAGGGCCCACAGTTCAGTTTGCTGAACTGACCAGTATCGCGGAGAAAGCCTGGCTAGGAGCACCTCTTCTATGGTAATAGCAGCCTAACCAGGCTGGCATTTTCCATCCTTAATGGAGCTACTTTCACCTGTGAACATGGTGCACTCAGCGTCAGAAAAGGTTTTCATCTGCAGATCTGCTCAGCTAGCAAAGAGCTCTTTGGTCAAGATGAGGCAGCCAAGCTCAGTGGGAAGGAAGGTGGTTGTGTTTAGGGCCTTGATCAGATGAACAGTTGAGGATTTTCAACAAGTAACCTCTGGTATTGGGTGATGCAGCTGTTTGAAGCCAGAGTTGTACCCAACTATTTAGTAACTCCAGAATAGCATGTATGACCTGGACTGTTAGGTTTTATCCCAGAGTTAGTTTGTTGGCTTCTCTGACCAGGAAGATGCTAGCTGCTAATACTTTTAGGCAAGGGGGCCAGCATTTTGCCAGAGTCCAGATTTTTTGAGAAATAAGTGATCAGTCTTTCCCAGGGTTGAATTTCTGAGTGAGGACCCTAAAGTACATGTCTCCATTCATCAATAATTGAATGGTCTTTTCAGAGCAGCCAAGAGTGTTCTTTTAATGGTCTAGAAGGACTCACTCTGTTCTATAGTCAAGTTTAATAGTTTTCTTATTTTCCTTTTCCTGTCATCAGATCATATAGAGGATTAGCCTATTTGGTAAACCCTGGTATCCTAATTTGTCAGAAGCCAGTGGCACTCAGGAATTCTGTAAGCTGTCTTTCATTTTCAGGCCTTGGATTGGAATAGATGACTCCTTTTCTCTCAAAGCCCAGGTACCTGAGTCTTTTCTCTAAGTCAAACCCCAAATAGTGTACCTTTTGTCTACATATTTGTACCTTTTTCAGGAGATCTTACAGGCAGTGGCCAGTAGCTGATGAAGAAGGGCCTATGTTCCCTTCCAGCAGACTGTCTTGCTTAAGCTAGAGATTAGGATGTCATCAAGATACTTTATAAGGGTGCAGTTGAAGTTTGCATGTTGACACTGAGCCAAATCATCAGCCAATGCTTCCACTTAAGTGTATGGGGAAGTTCCTGAATCCTTGTGGTAAACAAGTCCAGGTAGGTTGGTTTTTCATTCCATCTCTGGGTTCTCCCAATCAAAGGCAAATATGAGTTGACTCACAAGTAAAGCTTTTGAACAAAACAAAGTATCCTTCAAGACTTGACAGGTGAAGCAGGCAATGTTGGGGGAAGAAGATCCAGGAGAGTATAAGCATTGGGGAGTGTTGAGTTCAGAGTTGAGTTGGCTGCATTGAGAGTGCAGAGATCCTTCCCTGGTGGTAGTCCCCCTTTGGCAGACCAGGAGAAGTTGGGTATTCCAAGGTGATTACCAGTCTACTAAATTTCTGAACTGCTTCAGCTGACAGGTGTGGGGCTGAATGCCAAGTCAAGCTTCTCTTGACATAGGGTATAGTTCAACAGCAACAGGGATTTCACTGAGACAGAAATCATTCACCAAGGTGGCATGACTGATTCCAAGCACTGAAGGTGAATCTTTTGCCCATAACTCTGCAAAGAAGTCTGAAACCTTCTGGGTCATAATGGTCAGGCATTTAAGGCTGATGCAAACTCCGTTCTTTCTCTCAGGGTACAGTCAGAATCAATGTAAAGTTTGGAGTAGTGGGCTTGAGCATGAGAGAAGCTGATGAATTTGGAGCATAAGAAAGGTTCACTCCCAGTTTGGAGGGGAGGTGCTGTCCCAGGAGTGGAATAGGGAACTCAAGCATGCATAGAAATTCCTATTTGATAAAGTGTCCACCAATCTCACATGACCTGCTCTGTGGGAATTTCTTTTCAGAGGAAATTTCTGTGGCAATGATGAGTTGGACTCACTAGGAGGTCAAAGGAGCAACAGGCTGTTTTTTACCTGAATGTTCATCCCCACCATTCACCATAAAATTCATAGGTTTCCCCCCAGTTCCAGCAATGACCATGGGCTCATGGGGGCCCAGTCTAATGGGGCCTGGTCTGTCCTATTCATTGCCATCAAAGAGATGGAGAAGAGGCTCAGGTTGCGGTGACTCCAGAAAATCAGATTTTTTGTGTCCTGCAGACTGTAGAGACATTTACCTTTTCAGTGTTCAATTTATCTGTAGCGAGCACATTGTCAGGTGCCAGGGCATAAGGTCTGCCACCAGTTTTAGGCTATGAGACTCGGATACAAATGGGCCCTTTCATATTGCTTGCTGTGGTGCAATTGGTGTTGGCAAGTATTTTAGGAACAGGCTTTTCTAACACTGTAGCCAGAACAGCATTCTGCTGGGTTCTGAAATCTGGCTCACACCATTGTTCCTATTTTTCATCTCTTAGTTCATGAAAACCTTTTGAGCATTCTGAAGTAACTGGGTGTGCTCATACGAGCAAAGTCATCAACCTTCTGGATCTTCTCCTTAATATCAGAGGCAGGCTGGGCAATGAAGGCAGCAATGACCATTTGCTGATTTGGAGGTGCCTCTAGATGAAAGGGGGCATAGACCGTGTAGGCTTCACAGTCTCTCATAAAATATTGCCGGACTTTCACTGGGCTCTTGAATAACTTGTGTAATTTTAGACATGTTTATTGGAATTTAAACTCCTCCCTTGAACCCTACCAGAAGAGCAGTACAGTTTTGGTCCAGGGCCTCATGACCTGGTGTAATATTTCTGTCCCAGTTTAGATATGCTCAGAGGAATGTGATATTCACTCAAGTTTCAGGATCGAGCACAGTGGTGGGGACTTTTGGGGGGACTCTTTATTTCAGTCAGGCTTGGATCATGTCTAGAATGTGGAGATGTTATTCAGTATTAAACAGGGTCAAATGAAGTGGGTCTGGAAAATGGATGTAAGGAGGTCAGTCATTGCTTGGGGCTTCTCCAAGTAGGTCGTGTTGTGGTTTTCCAATTCATGAGGTCAGTTCAATAGAATGGCTGATGATAATTCAAGGGGCGTTGGTTGAGTGCACCTCCCTTGACTCCAGGGTAGACACAAATGGGTAGTTGGAGATGAATTGGAGGTTTGCACTGAGTGGAAAAATGGAGGCAATAGTTCATAGGGCTGTCAGTGGTTTTGTCTGTGTTGAAAGCATCTGATAAAGAATCAGTTTGAGGTTTCGAAGGTAATGTAGTGTTTATAAACATTGGAGCTGTAGAGTATGGGATGGCAGCCAGAGGCTCCAGGTGGGCTGTAGGTGTCATAGATTGGGAATGGATGGGAAGGGTGGTAGATGTAGCCATCAAGACAATAGGAGATATTTTGGAGCAGAGTCTTGGGAAGGTGTCATGAGTCCCATGGTATCAGGGATAATTGATGGGGCTGAGGGACTTCTAGACAAACGGTTGGAGCAGGTGAAAGTGAATGTGAGCCCTAAGACATGCTTTGTGGTGGTGACAACAGTGGCACTACAGATTCTGGGATGAGGGATGGCAGTGGCAGTTTCAGGTGTGATGGCTGCAGCCCTAGTTGAAATGGCTTCAGCAGTGATTCTGGCTTTGGGGGTGATGAGGAGTCTGCAAGGGCAGAGCTATTCCTTGGCAGCTACAGCAATAGTTATGGGATCATCAGTGGGGGCACTGAGGCTGGCTGGATTCTACTGGCTGCAAGACTGTAAGTAGGTGGCAGATCAGACTTGGGATCTTCAAGGAGGATCAGATAAAGCTTCTCTGGTTTAGAGAAGTGTTTCAGGCAGTTTTGGGGATTTGTTAAGTTGCCCAGCATGTTTCCCATGCCTGGGAGTGTTTCAGGCAGTTTTGGGGATTTGTTAAGTTGACCAGCATGTTTCACTTATGCAGAATACAGGCACGGAGAAAAGGTGGCAGGTTTTGACACAGGTTAAGCCAAGAATTGATATAAGTGAACTAGTCATTGCAGCCGGTCTTGGGGTCTGCTGCATCCTCCCAGTCTCACCCAACAGTTGCAACATTGAGACTTCCTGCAGGTGGAAAATCAGTGCACAAGTTCAACTAGTCAATGTCATACAAGGTTTGGAAATTTTGGGATTTCGTTTTTACTCTGTAGTCATCCAATAATCCTCTTTTGAAGTTTTTCACTGTACCATCTAGGATTGTGGGTTTACCCTGGCTTGCACCCATTCTAGCTCCTACATTGTGTGTGGTGTAGCCTTGAATGGTGATGCAGCAAAGTGTGAGTGCCTCTCAGAGAGAGACCATTCAGTTGCCCACCAGTCATTTGCCTCTCAGCAATGTTGTGACCGTACAGACTATGGAGAATTTTCATAGGTCCTCTGTTCTGTCCTTATTAGATGCATTCATGGAACAACAGGTTGGGTCCACAAGCTCCATAGCTCTGAGGTCCTGAAGAGATCTTTCACCATGCAGCACAGACAGATAGGCCTTCTGCATTTGCCATCCATTACAAACATTCACATAATCATTCAGCAGGCACTTAGAGAATAAACATTCCAACCTCTATCCCTAGCAGGTCACCTAAACTGATAAGAGATGATTATGCGCTCCTTCTGCCTAGCACTGGGCAGGATTGAGTGAAAAACTGACCGGGGCACCATGAGGGGTTTTATCTTATATGATGACTCAGCCCAACTGTGTCCTTTCCCCACTTCTAGTGGATCCAATGGGGCCAATAGTGCTGAGCAAGGGCCTCTGGTTCAAGCTTCTGAAGGCACTAAAAGAAAGACTGGAGGGTGAACAATTCCATTAAGGAGCCTGGAGAGTTTCCCAATTCAGCCACCAGGCCTCATCCTGTGACCCAAGTTGTTAGCACTGTGTTCCCAGTCAGAGACCCAAGAAATGTTATGGAAAACAGATCAAGCATGAGAAGAAATGGCACCAAGGTGTTGAAGACCACTATGAATCAACTCTGAGCAGGATTTAAAATTAACTATTTGGCTTTCTGTTTATCCGTGAGCCTGTCCAAGGCCTAGGCCCCTTGTCTGGCAATGGGAGCTGAATCATAGTAAATGAACCTCTATGAATCACTGGTCCTGGCTAGGTCTGTAGTGACCTGTGATGTCAGAGATACCTCAAAGGGCAAGATAAGGCCACCACCGATGACGCCTAGCTCAGACTCAAGTAAATAGAGACTGCAGCTGCAGTCCTGTTCCCACCATAAATGTCATCATGGAGATAAGACAGTTCTCCTTAATTGGCACAATTTACTACTTGGAGAAGTCTTTGAACTGACTCCAAAGGTCCTGCTCATTTCCCGTGCTTTCCTCAGTATCCCCTCTCTTTGTCTGTAATGATAATAAATATGGGCAATGGAGAGAGGCTCTTTGTCTTAGCCCTCATGACAGCCACAGTGTCAGGAACTCTGCAGGGGCTTTAATCCTCCTGGAGCCCTAAAATCATAACACTTGTCTCATTTATTTAAACCTTTGCCATACACTTGTTCAGAGATTGGGGATCTAGGCCAGGTCCCTGATACCAAGGAGGTATAGGAGGCAGTTTATTACTTGGGTGGTCCTCTGACTAGGATCACTCCAAAAGAGCTAGGCCCCTGCCCAGTAAGGTGTTGGGGTTTTTAAAGGGAAAGCAAGTGGGGAGGTGCATAGGAGATTTAGCACATATGATTGGAGGGTTGGGTGTCCATTATCAGTTACTGAAGGAGTCTGGACAGCTCAAGTTACATGACAAGGCTAGCTGTTAAACAAAGACTGTAAGGACACCGCAAGTCACATCACAAGGCCATAGGCTACACAAAGTCCTTGCTGAGGCTGGGAGGAGCCCATTAAGAAGAAGAAACCAATTAGAACTTGTGATAAGCCACACAAGCAAGCCATGTAGGGCCCAGGAAAGCACCTCCTATGAGCCTACTGGCACGTGGACTGAGAAAGAGAAACACCTCTCACCCCAGTGAGCAACAGTCTGGTTCAGAAGACAGGCTGAGTTGATAGCAACTGAGGTACAAAGGGAACTAAATTCTTGTATTGTTTGGTTGAATTTGCTCATCTGGGGCTGGTGGTCTGAGTGACTATTGGGAGGATAACCATATGCAATGTGGCAAATATGGGAATTTCTATCTATCTTCTTTTTGAAATTCAATATTGTTCTCACTGTTTTGTTTTGCTTCAATTGTTTTCCTTTATTTAGTGTTTTGTTTTGATTGTTTTTATGCTGTTTCGTTTGGTTTGATTTTGCCATATCTGATGGAATGGACAACTACTGTGAAGATAGCAAGATATACTAAGGTAGTCATTGTTGATTTCCTATGGTCCTGCTATGAAGTTTTGCACCCATTTCACTGCTTTGTTTTGATTGGCTTTATTCTGTTTTCTTTAGTTGGTTTTATTATATTTAAAATAAAATAAAATAAAATTTAAAAAATGAAATAAAATCACAATTCTACAAACTGCTTTTGATAGCTAAGTAAAGGAAAATTATGTGATAATCCTCTACTTGTTTATAAATAACAATGTATATTGAATAAAAGCCATCACTTTTATTTTGTTTCAATGAAAAAATATGCATTGGCTTTGTAAAAGCACTATAAGCATTATTTGGATTAGTTGGCAACCTGGGTATAAATATTACAGTGTTTAGACAGGATAAAATATCTCCCTAGGATGGAAGTTGGACTATTAGGCATATTCAAAAAGAAACATGTAAAAAGAAAGCCATCCCATTTACAGTTTAAACAAGTTATTGTTTTTCTGGTGACTCTTTTTGTTGAGGTATGATGGCTGGAAGGAAGGCCAGAGTTGGAGAAAAACAGAGACCAGTGCCAAAGTCCAGCAATAGGCTGGGTATTTTTTCCCACTATAGTCATGATTATCCAGGGCTCCTCCATGGAGAAGACAGGTAAATATGACAGTTCAACCAGAAGAAAGAGGCAGAGTTCCAGGTTGCTGTTAATCTTGCCAGAACACCTGAGATGAGTCTGAGCTCTGGGGCCTCCACCTCAGAATGCAGTCTCAATTCCAGTTGATTCCTTTGCCATCAGGGCACAGCATTGGGGTCCTCTTAAGGCAGTCCTTCTAAAGATGGCCTGACTTTCCACAGTAGTAGCAGTTGAGTCTAACTGTTGAGTACGTCTTGGAACCATGAGAATCAGGATTAGGTTCTGTTCTTCTTAAGGCCTCAAAAAAGGCAGCCACTTTTCTGGTATCTTTGTTTTCTCTCCTTTGATTTTTCCCAGTTTTGATTATAGAACACTAAGGAGGCAGTGTTTACTAAAGTATCAAGTGAACTATTTGTAGCAAAAGCTATTTTTTGTAACTTTTTAAATATCTGTGCTGTCTGGATAATAAATATGTCTTTATGCAAAATCTGTTCTATTGAATCAGGAGCTATGAACACATTTTACCAGTGCCTCTTGTAAGTGATATAAGAAGGCAGAGGGGTTTTCATCTTTCTCCTGATAAATAGATGACAATTTAAAATAGCTAGATGGTTTGGTTTTTCTCCTTCTTAGTCCTTCAAGAATACATACTTGAAAATGTCTCCTGCTCCAATGTCTTCTTTTCTGGCTGTTAGGCCAGCAGGGGTCTTGAGTAGGGACTGCTTGGGCTCCAGTGGGAACTGGCTGTTCCCCTGGATGTCTATCTTTTGGCTGCTTAAAATGGACAATATGCTATTTATCACCAATTATAATCACAGCTTGTAATGCTGCTTGTCTCTCATTGGAAGTCAATGTTTGATTGAAGATTAACATTGTATCTTTCTAGTCTAGCTTATAGGTCTAAGTGAATCCTGTAAAGACATGAAGATATTTACCAGGGTCATCTGAAAATTTTCCTACTTCTATCGTGATCTACTTTAAGTCATTGAGTGAAAAAGACATGTGAATGAGGGTAGTCTAACATGGAATATAATTATTCTTAGAGCATAAACAAGAATGATTTCTCAGTGTAAATAAGTTTGAACATGTGGCACTTCTGAACATTTTCCTTCTTTTTTGCAGTATGATGTAAGTTGCAAAAGAACATAATTATCACTTCCCTTTGCATTTCATTTTGGCTCTAGAGGGTAGGCAGGCCATGTGCATGTGCAGAAAAATATCAAATGGCTCTTTTTCCAACACATAAGTGTCAAACATCTTTCAATGCTTGACATTATAAATGAGTGAGAGGCCTTGACATTGAGTCCCCAATATCTTCATCCAATGATCTCTGTGGAAGACCTCCAAATGATATAGGAAAAAGAAACTCCAAAACTGCTAGATATCTAGTAGGAGTTTGTGTTCTCTAAATCAAAGAATGAATTTTTAGGAACAATGGGAGTTGAGAGCAGAATATATTTATTGGGGAAATAAAGCTTCTATCTGAGAGAGACCCAGAAGGGGTCCTGAAAGTGTTGCCAGGCACAGCATATCTTGATCAATATCTTAAATTTTCAGGGAATCACTTGTAAACCCACTGGGAGACAAAATTATACTGGGAAGTTTAAAGTTATCATTTAAGTTTCTTGCCACCTTCTTTAATTTGCCAGTATCCCACTCCTAATAAAAGTTTGGAAATTTTGCATATTTCTAAGAATTTGTTTAGCTAATGTCCATACTTCAATAAATCACAATTCTGCTCTATTTTCATGTTTCTTAATATCACATTGCTTATTGAGATACAGTGGTATATACCTGAAATCACATCAGTCAGAAATGTAATTTAAGATCAATAGATTATGGCTTTCCTAGGACATTTATTGAGATGTTTTCTCATGGTTTAAAATGCCCATGACATTTATTATATCTCGTTTTCATTTTGTGATTTACTATTATATCTTTCTTCTTATCATTTGTCCTATATTGTCCAACTTTTCAGTATATGAATGTATCTTTCATTCATTATTGTTATATATTTTTGATGAAGTATTTTGCTAAATATATTTCTTATATTTAATTGAAAATATTTTTATTTCATTTATTTTATACCAAATGTAGCACCTAATTCTGTTCATTTCCAAATTTGTTTCATGATTTACAATTGAAACATTAGATTATTTAATGTACTTTGTAAAATTTACACACGGTTCGAAGTGGAATGTCATCCACTTCCAATGTCGCACCTACGGCATGTGAGTACACTTGCATCCTTCCTCTTGCACTTAAAAAGCAAAGCATATGAGATTTGTAAAGTTTCTCCTCCCAATATGTGACTTTTCTTTATTTTAAGCAGTATAATATTTATATTTTGAAATTAGAGGAAGATTTTATATGTCCTAACAAAACGATTTTTAATAGTTGCCTGTTTGTTTGAAAAAATACATGTCTTGGATTTTATCAACATTTGAAATGATCTATTATGTAGTGTCTTAATATTATAAGTACATGAAAATAAATAATCCCACCTTGTTCCATGTGAATGTAATACAACTCAAGAATTTCTCCACCACATAAATTTATATTGTAGAGAGTAGAACAGATTGTGTGTGAGATTTCATTGCTAATTAGTCTTCATTTTGTTCTCTAGTGTCTTCATTGTGGCCTCCATGTTAAAGATCCTCTCTTTAGAGGGACAGCAGGTGTCCTTCTTTATGTGTGCAGTGTACCTTGTGGTGGTCATCAAGCACTCTGGCTCTTCCTTCGTTGTTTACTTCCATTCCATTTTTTGAAATATCAGAGTCTCTTTGAAGGGTCTGGTATATCTCATTATATTCATCCTCAAAATCAAGGACCAGAAGGACACCATGAAAAAGGCCTCACCCATCAAGTATTACCTCAGAGATTTGATGCCAAAAGTATAGTCAATAGGAGCACTTCGTATCTATAACTCTTCCTTCTCACCATCCTTATTTTCTCTCTCCTTATTCTCCCTACTGTCTCTTCTTTCTTTCTTCTTTTTCCCATTTTCTCATTCCTTTTTTCATTCAGAGATTTCAGGAATCTTAAAAGCATGTAGAGGGCCAAGAATGTCACTCAGTGGTACAGCGCTTACCTGAAAAGTGCAAAGTTCTGAGTTTGATTCGTGGTACCAAAAAATAATAATAATAAAAATGAAAAGTATGTGGAAGATCAGGCATCGTGGTGCACACTTTAATTCTGACACTTGGGAGGTTGTGGTAGTAATGTTGCCATGAGTTCAAGGTCAGCCTGGACTACATGAGTTCAATGTCAGCCTTCTCTACCTAGCAAGTCCCTGTCACAACCCTCCTGCCCAAAAGATACATAGCTCAAATCTCTAAATCATGAACAAATAATTTAGTATTCTATGTGTATTTTAGTTCACATGGTTTCATAGGACACTGATAAAAGACATAACAAGTATGTGCCTACATTACACTTAAAATGTCTTTGTAAGTCCTGTAATACAGCTTCAATTAGACAATCTAAATTGAATGATGGGGTTCAGCCTCAAGAAGATTCAACCTTACAGCAGTTGCACTTTTTGAAAGGGAGAAGAACATGTAAGATGCTTAGGATTTATTATAGCAATGACTGGATGGATCAGTAGAGGTATAGGAGTAATGAAATAGTTTTTAAAAGACAAAATGAAACTACTTAGGCACAGAGCAGGTTGGGTCAATACTCGAATGGAATGGTGAGGGAATCAAAAATGCACAGGAAAACGTGGACAATTCACATTTTACCATCTTCTCTATAAATTTTGTCACACGAAAATGAGCTTTTACAATCATTTTTCTACTGAGGAAAAATTATTTTTAGGCTTTAAATCCATGCATGGTTTAAAGGACTGTTCGACACGACAAACTGCAGAGTGTTGGCGGCAGATGATTCATGAGCAGTTGGTTTTGGGGGTTCATTTTTTCCGAGGTCATGACTGATTGCCAAAGAACTTTTAATGGAAAGTGGTTGACTTTTACGTACCATTTTTCTGGAAAAATGATTTACTGGAAATAGGATGTATAATGTGTACAACTGAAGACAATCTTGAAGGGTAAGCCTAGAAATATGATCATTATGTATTTGGGATCATTCATTGTGGTATGTTCACTTGACTAGGGTAGGAGCCATTTAACAGATTAGAAAAGCTCTCAGTTTTTGTAAAAGATAGGCCACAACCTAAGGAGGGAAAATTCATACTGTATGTGGTTAGCATCACCCAATAAACTCGTATCCTTGATAGAATAAAAAGTAATAGAGAGATGTTTTTTTCCCGTGGAGAATCTATGGCCTTTGCCATTGTCTTTTGTTATTGGTCTCCAGGAACTTGAGGTTTCCAGTACTCATTCTTCAGAATTTCAATGGGGATTCTTCAGGATGAAAAGTGACTGAGAAGAAGGGACTGGAGACTGGAGGTAACTTCTAAGCTCATGCCTCTACCTCACTCAGACACACTCAGAAATGGGCTTTATTACTATCCTAGGAACCTGTCAAGTCAATACATTTACAATAAGGCTAAATGTAGTGATTCCAGGTGATAATTTTACTGTGGTGAAATTAATAAGTTGAAAGAGAAAATTTTCAACCTGTGAGGAAGGAGCGGCCATACTATGGAGGATTTACGCTTGAGTTGGTAGGTTTTCCTTCCTCATCACTGATAAGTGATCAAAGATGGAGCAACACTCTGCTTCTCATTCTGGCCCTCCTGATACAATCAGTCTTGAGAATTCTTGTTTTCTTTATGACTTTGGATAAAGAACTTACCTGTCTGTTGCAATCACAACATTTTCTTTCCTTTCTCATTGGTTCTTTTGCGTAATATAGCTATATTATACACAATTTTTTCACTTCTTAGAGAATTACATTCTCTTTCTCATATGGTTTTGTTTTCTTGACTGAAAATGTCTAGGTGGAAAAAGTCTGTGCCAGGAAGCTAATTATCTCATTCAAATTTCCACCTTCTGTAAAAATTGGGTCTTTCCAATGATTTGCAATATATTACCCATTGTTAATTTCTTAGTATCCTGTTTTGAAACTCTGTATTAATGTTTTGATTTTTCTTTACTTTTATCTTTTTAAAATAAAAAGTTTCTGAGAGAATCATTAAAAAAGCTTTGTAAAGGCCCACAAAATTTTTATTTTGTATATGCACAGTTCAATTCTTTCCAATGAAAAGTTACTGGTATTTTATCCAGTGAATTCTAATTTTAAAATGTTTCTATTCTTTCAAGAATTGGTTCTTTCCTTCTACTGCATCTTGTCCTACTGTTGCCTGGAGCCAGGTTCTTTGGGTTTGGGGATTTTCTCCATGTGGCATTGAATTGAGAACTGAAGTAGAGTTGTGATCAAATTTTCAGGGACAAAAAATAGGTAGAGCCCACTGAGGACACTAAGAAGACACAAAGAGTTGTAAAATGCTAGAAAAAAATCCTGATTCAGTGCTATAATCCCTCAGGCTGGATCAAGGCAACATCCATGGAAGAAGCCTAGACAGGGAAGGATTTGATTAGAGTCAAACATTTCAGCTTCATGCATGCAGGTAGCATATTTTTTCTCTTGTGCTTGTTGACTCAGTGTATAGGAAACTGAGCACCTGGCATTAAGAAAGAAGAGTTTGTACTATGTGAACTGTCCAGTCAGGTATACTGGCCATAAAGTGGGTCCTCTTCTGTCAGGCACCCAAGGCAGAAGCTGCCAGTGTGTTGCTGAGTGCCTACCCACCTGGCTCATTTGACTGATTCTGTGAGTTCTAATGGCAGTGCCTGCATAGGTAAAACACTGGGAGAGTCTTAACACAGAACAGATGATTATGTAGTGCCAAGGGATCCAAGACAGGAGTCAGGGTTGTGGTTAAGATATGACTAATGGTTGAAAATGAACAGAAACGACCTTGTCAGTAACTGGGCCTTCCTGCATCAGTTGAAATATTTGGTCCTATGTGCAACTGTACTGGTAAATATTTGTTTCTTCTGGCCCTTTACTTAGCCCTGAGATTGCTGCCAGAACCTAAGTATCCTGTCAAGCTCCAGTGAGGTAACTTTACCATGGCCAAAGTCCTGCCTGTGCCAGCTCAGAGCCTGAGCCTAACCCTAATCCTAAATCCACTCTTCACCATACTGTGAAGTGAGTATGGGCAGTCAGGGGGAGAGCCCTGGCTCCTCTGTGATGTTTCTATGTGGATGACTGTGTTGTGGGGTGTCTTGTTTTTCCTTCCAACAGCAGACTTAGTGTTATGGTTTCTATCTTAAATGTTTTAAAAGTTTGAACATGGATCAGATTGTGTGGAATCTGTATTCATCATAGGATTACTCTATTGATGATTTCAGTATATGAAAATGTGGTGAGCAGGATGGGCCTTGTTAACGATGAGCCTCTTGTGACATGTTCTGGAAATATGTGTTCTGTCTACAGCTTCCCTGTCTTTCTCTGCTTCCTGGCTGGCATGTTTTGAGTGCATTTTTCTTTTTTTCCTTTTTCTTTTTGCTTTTGTTTGGCACCAAGGTTTAAACCCATAACCTCGTGCCTGCCAGACAGGCACTTAAGCCACTGAGCCAAACTCCCAGCCCTAGTTTTTAAAGGCAGGGTTGCACTATGTACCTCAGGCTGGCCTTGTGCTCATGTTGTAATCCAACCCAACCTGGAACTCACAACGCTCCACCTACCTCAGCCTCTTAAATGCTGGGATTAAAGTCATGCACCACCACGCCTGGCTTGTTTGAGTGCATTTTTCTCCACCATGCCATTCTGCCATCCTATTTCTGCCTTGCAGCTAACAGACTATGGACTGAAACTTGGAGGCAAAGCGAGCTTATCCTTTAAAGTTTAGGTTTTGAATATTCTGTCCCATTGATGTAAGAATGAATGACAACTAATAATTTGAAAACAAAATATAGAAAATAGAATGTCAAACACACGTTTTCTGGAAAATGATAGTATTCACTCTACCGTCAGTGAAGTTCAAACCTTTGAAACATTTCTCCATATTTCCAAAGGCACTAAAGTGTGTTTATAAAGGCCATGAAAATCTGCAGAAAAGTTTAAGGTTAACTCTGATGAGGCTCCATTGTAGGGCACTAGTCAACCATGTGATATATCCACAGTGATGCAATACATACATGCATACATACATACATACATACACACATACATTGTCCCTGTGCAGTTTAGAATGCCAAGAAAAGAACATTATGAATTGAAAGATTAGAAGACATCAATAATCGTATAGAAATCAACTTGCAGAAAACACTGCATCTTCACCTCACACCAAGGGTCTCTGTAAGGCATTCTCATCTCCGTATGATTCAGATATCAGTAGAAGGAGTAAATCACCATCTTTCACATAATTGCTATATTCTGTGGATGCTTTGTAGACTAGCTTTCATTTAAATGACATTCTGGATGAGGTGGGATTTTGAATCACAGCCTTATTTCAGAATAGGTGAAATCTCAAATGTAGGTCTGCATGCATGTCAATGGTAAGACATGGGAAGTTTGTGTGTGTGTGTGTGTGTGTGTGTGTGTGTGCGCGTATGTACAGATAGGACCAAGGTTGTGTAGATATAATGTGGAAATGTAAGGAACAATTGATGGTGGCAAAATCAGCTCTTAAACCATGGCTGTGCTCTGAGAATGCTTTTGGTACAACATCAAAGAAGTGGTTATATTGTGACTCAGAGTGGAGTGGGTTAAAGATTATGGACTTTATAGAAAGAAATGTATATAAGTAAAACTTCTATTATGGTAAGTTCACCTAATCATTTTTGAGAGAAACTTTACCTGTTTTATTATTGTTCAAAAACGGGTGAATAGCATCATCTAAATGTAATAGGAAGGGTGTTAGTCAAGGACAAAAGAGAATACAGGTATTTCTTTTACTAGGGATTAAAACTGGGATATTCACTGTGAGTTACATTGAGCCCTCCTACATTTTTGTTATTGCTCTTTTAAATGTTAACCCTGGGTCTCACTATGTTGCCAAGGCTGAGACGGAACATGTGACTCTCTTGCCTCTGCCACTCAGAGTGATGAGACCAAAGTTGTAGATCACATTCTTGGGCGTGCTCTACATAGCTGTCTGGGTCCTGGAGACTCCGATCACGACCCAGTAAGGCAGAAGGTCCAGTGCCACACTCCAAGAGTGAGCCCTCACTAGCTGTACAGAGTATCAAGCTCTGTCCAGCGCAGGATTCCAGTGCAATCCATCAGGTCAATGCCCAGCCATCCTCATGGGACACAGAAGTACCAAGCCCAGCCCAGCCCAGAGCCCCAGAGCTGCTCAACAGGGAGAGGCCAGAGTAGCCACAGGGCCTTGGAGAATTTGAGCTCTGCCCACTAGTACACATGGCACAAGTTCCATTGTTCAGGGCTGTGACCACACAGCAGGTCCTGGATACTTCAAACTCCACCCAACCAGGAACAAGTCTTCAGCACCAGGCTTGCCCAGGCTTGCCCCATGTTCCGGAGGCTCTGAACTCCTCACAGCCAGATGCAAGGTACTGGTGGTGCCACAGTCTGGGATGCACTCCGCCTAGCGACCTGGGTCCTGGAGATTCTGAACTGCACTCAGCAAGGCACAAGGCATCGGTGACCACACCCCAGGGGTGCATCTCTGCTAGCCACATGGGTTGCAGAGGTTCTGAAGACTACATAGCCAAGTTCTAGGACCCAGCAACAAGATCCAGGGGTGTGCTCTGGCTGGCTGCAGGGAGGATACAAACTTTGTCCAGCCCAGTGTCCCAGAGCAACCCAACAAAGTACATCAGGGGAACTCACGGCCAGTCTTACAGACTACAGAGAACAAGGATCCAGTGCCATAGTCTGGGGGTGTACCCTGCCTAGCCAAGAGGAGGTTGAACTCGACCCACCAGAGTGTTCCAGTGCAATCCATCAGGAGGCTGCCTGGCCAGTCACACAGGTCCTAGAAGAAAATGACAAAACGAAAGAGCAAGAGGCAATCTCAGTCCACCAGCTGACTGAGAATAAACCCAAGAGACACTAAAATGAAAGACACTGGAAATTACACAACTAAACTTTCTGAAATGATAGCAACTGAAGTAAAGAAACAACTCCATGAAGCTATCGAGAAACTCAAATCAGAAATAATCTCTTGGCTAAAAACTGAAATCACAAACATTATGAAAGAAATGCTGTGTGTTTCTAAAGAAGATCAAGATAAAAAATAGAAGAACACAAGAAAATGATGGAAACTTTGAATGAACAAAATAAGACACAAATAGAATGCATGAAACAGATTCAAAGGGAAATTCAGGAAACTAAAAATTCCATGGAAAGTTGCCAAAACTGCTTGAATGAAACTGAAGATACAGACTTAACCCTTGAGGACAGCAGGGAAGCTTATGATCATGAAAGAAAAGATCTCTTAAAAATAACAAGGAACCAGGAAACGACAATTCAACAGCTGCAAGATGATGCCAAAATAACATAAGATAATCAATGAAAAAGCAGGGGTCAATACAAATGACCTGAGAAGACTATTCGCAGATAATAGCAGAAAATTTTCCAAACATGGAAAGAGAATCTGATATACAGTTAAATGAAGCATACAGGATCCCAATTAACCATAATCAAAATAAACCTTCACTGAGACATATAATAATTAGGGTATCAGAAATTCATCACAAGAAGAAAATACTAAAAGCTGTCAGAGAAAAGAAACAGATCACCTATGAAAGAAAGCCTATCAGAATCATGGCAGACTCCTCAACACAAACCTTCAAGTCAAGAAGAACTTGAAGTGAAGTATTGCAAATTCTGAAAGAAAACAACTTTCAACCCAGATTGATGTACCCTGCAAAACTATCTTTAAAAACTGATGGAGAAGTGAGATATTTCCATGACAAAAAACAACTGAAGAAATTTATGGCCACCAAACCAACACTACAAAGACTACTGAAAGACACTCTAGAGAGAGACAAAGATAGCTACAATCTTAAGAATAACATCAAAAGGAAGCCACTAAGCAGGGCAAACAATTAAACAGAAAATGTAGAAAGCCAACAACAGAAAAATATCTGAGAGGGATGAGTCAGTACATATCAGTTATATCAATCAATGTAAATGGTCTCAACTCACCAATAAAAAGGAATGAACTGGAAGAGTGGGTAAGAAACAAAATTCAGCCAGGAGTTTTGTTCAGCAGTTTAAGTGCCTGAATGGCAGGCATGAGTTTGTGAGTTCAATGCCCAGTGGGGGGGGGGGGAAGCAAGAAACAAAATTCAATAATATGCTGTGTACAAGGAACACATTAAAGTCAAAAGGAAATTCACAGACTAAAAATCAAAGGCTGGAAAACAATACTCCATGCAAGAGGAACACAGAAAAAAGCAGGGGTAACTATTATGTTTGCAGACAATGTGAACTTCAAACTAAGAATGATCAAAAGAGATAAAGAGGGTAACTACATATCCTCTTTAGGGGAAAACTTTAAAGGAAAAGATTACAATCAAAAATATATATGTACCAAATATGGGAACACCCAACTATGTAAGACAATTCTTAATAGACATAAAAAAACAAATAAACAATAATACAGTTACAACGGGGGACCTCAAGACCCCACTGTCACAGAGAAACGTATCAACCAATCAAAAAATCAGCAAATTACAGAACTAAATTAAACTTGTGAATAAATGGACCTAGTAGATGTGTACCAAGTTTTCCACTCATCAACATCAGAATACACATTCTTCTCAGCTGCACATGGGACATTCTCTAAAATAAATCATATACTGGTCCACAAAACATGCTTAAGTAAACGCAAAGGAACTGAAATAATTCCATGCATATTATCTGAACATAGAGCAATAAAATTGGAAATGAATGACAAAAAACCCCACAAGAACCCCATAAACACATGGAAATTAAATAATACTCTCCTAAACAATCGATGGGTCACAGAAGAAATTAAAGAAGAAATAAAACAATATCTATAATTGAATGAAAATGCAAATACAAATTACCAGAACCTGTGGGACACAATAAAAGCAGTACTCAGAGGGAAATTTATAGCACTTAACTCCCATATCAGAAAACTGGAAAGAACACACATAAACAACCTAATGATGCACCTCAAACTTCTAGAAAAAGAAGAGCAAGTCAAGTCCAAAGCCCACAGAAGGGAGGAAATTATAAAGAACAGGGCAGAAATTAATTCAATCAAAACTAAGAAAACAATACAAAGAATTAACAAATCAAAGAGTTGGTTCTTTGAAAGAGTAAATAAAATTGATAAATTCCTAGCCAACCTTATCAAAAAGAGGAAAGAAAAAACTCAAATCCATGCAATAAGAAATGAAAAGGGTGAAATCACTACAGGCCCTATGGAAATACAAAACATCATCAACACCTACTTCAAAAACCTTTACTCCTATAAGTTCAATAACACAGAAGAATTGGACAGATTCCTAGAAACGCATGAAAATTACCAAAGCTGAATCAAGAAGATGTAAAACTGGTGAATAATGCAGTTTCAATTAATGAAATTGAAAATGTATTTAGACCTTTACCAACAAAGAAAAGCCCAGGTCCTGATGTATTCACTGCTGAATTCTACAAGGCATTTAGGGAAGACTGAATGCCAACATTTCTCAAACTCTTCAATGAAATTGAAAGGGAAGTAAGTCTCCCTAACTCATTCCTGGAAACAAGTATTACCCTAATACCAAAACCAGTGAAAGACCCAACCCAAAAAGAAAATTACAGACCAATCTCCCTCATGAACATAGATGCAAAAATCCTCAATAAAATACTGGCAAATAGAATACAGCATGTTATCAGGAAGATTATACACAATGATCAAGTGGGATTCATCCCAGAAATGCAGGGATGGTTCAACATACGGAAATCAATACATGTAATACACCATATCAACAGGGCCAAGACAAGAATCACAAGATCATCTCAATAGATGCAGAAAAAGCTTTTGACAGAATCCAACACTCATTCATGATAAAAAAAACCCTACAGAAAATCAGATAGATGGTCTCTACCTCAACCTGATAAAAGCCATATATCATAAACCAACAGCCAACATCTTACTAAATGTAGAAAAACTCAAAACTTTCAACCTAAAATCAGGAACAAGAAAAGGATGTCCATTACCACCACTCCTATTCAATATAGCTCTGGAAATATTAGCCAGAGCAATTAGACAAGAGAAGAAACAAAAAGAATAAGAGTAGGAAAGAAAGAAATAAAATTATCATTATTTGCAGATGATATGATACTCTATATGGAAGACCCCCAAAAATCCATTGAAAGACTTCTAGATGTAATAACTGAATTCACTAATATTGCTGGATAAAAGGTCAACACGCAAAAGTCAATAGCATTCTTGTACACAAACAACAAACCCACTGAGACAGAAATAAGGGAAACCACATCCTTTACTATAACATCCAAAAAAATGAAACACTTAGAAATCAATGTAACAAAGGAAGTAAAAGATCTATGCAGTGAAAATTACATTATTATGAAAAAGGAAATCGAAGAGGATTTCAGAAAATGAAAAGATACTCCCTGCACATGGATAGGAAGACAAGCATCGTGAAAATGGCCCTACTCCCAGGTGCGAGATTGTGAGTTTGATCCCCGGTGCCACAAAAAAAAAAAAGAGTCGTGCATGAAGCTTTTCAATGTGTTATATTATAACTTAGAATCTGTACTATCTGGAAGCTCCTTATCTAACTCCTGAATTTACCAGAGCCTTAGAGAGCCCTTCCCTGTTGGCATCTTGATAGAGCCAATGGCAATGGCATACTATACAGAACCGCACATCAGGAATAAATGAGCAGTCTTCAGTTTGAGGAACCTCTTAGAATTTCCTGCATACCTTGCAGTGTGTCTCAAGTCTCAGCATTACACAGTAAAGCCTTTTACTTTGTTAATGTAGGACAGCCAAGATTGTGAGAAGGCAGGAAAGAGAGGGTGTAAATGTGGGTGGTGACTCACCCAGCTTGTGATTCAGTTGCGGAGATAGTGACAAGGAAGCATTTCCCACGTAGGCACATATTGCGGGTGTTTATTTGCCCCTTTTGAATATCTTGTTATTCAGACAGGCTAGGTGTCCAAACACATTGCTAAATCAGCAGACTTCAGTGACACGCCATTCCCTGTCTTAACAAACATGTGACTTGTTTCAACATTTTTTGCTGTCATGTCAGATTATGAGTGAATTTTACAGGCATCTTGTGGTGGTGGTGGGCTTATATAAGATGCTCAGTATTGCACAACAGATGAGACACCTCTATCCAAAGAAAAGATTTGCCTCAATGTCACTAGTGCTAAGCCTAGTAACACTGTTACATGTGAGTCTTCATTGTGCTGTCTCCCTCTCCTCATCATTATCAGATTATAGGCTGTTGCTTTAGGCACATTTTTATCTTGTTGCCTTCTGAACCCAGAGAATTCAGAGCTTTATACATGAGCTATACTGGGGGTCTAGTTTCAATTTTTTTTTTTTTTTTTTTGCGGCACTGGGGGTTGAACTCACAACCTCTTGCCTGCCAGACAGGCACTTAAGTCACTGAGCCAAACTCCTGGCCCCGGTTTTTTAAGGCAAGGTCGCACTGTGTAGCTCAGGCCGGCCTTGCGCTCGCGCTGTAGCCCAAGCCGGCCTCAAACTCACAACGCTCCTCCTACCTCAGCCTCCCCAGTGCTGGGATTAAAGGCGTGCGCCACCACGCCCGGCTCAGTTTCAAATTTTTAATTTGCCCAAATTGAAGTAGTTAGGAGTTCATCGCAATTCACATGGTACCATTACCTCTTCATTTACATTACTATCTGTACACCTCACTCCTACCAGGATCACTACTCTTTGTCTTCACAACATCTCATATACATTTTCTTCAGTAATGGGAAAGCATCCTTTTCCAGTTTTCTCACTTAAATAAATTCTGCAGACATCCTCTTTGGGGCGAGCTAGAGGTTTTGAGAAAATTTCATAGATATCTTGGAGCATTTTTGCAGGTGTGCAGAGTCTGTATGGAGTTAAATACTTGAAAAATGTTTATATTTTCTTCAAAACAAGGTGTCACTAAGTTGCTCTGACTGCACTGGAACTTGTGATCTTCATGCTCCAGCCTTCTAAAGAGCTCAGATTACAGATGCATGGTACTGCACCCACCATGCTATTTTTAATTCACACCTTCCACCATCTACTAGCAGTGTATGATAATATCTCCTTCTAGGCTACAAAGGCTGGTCATTTTCTAATTTGATGAACTCTCTTAATAGAAAGTTAAATTCCATTGCTCATTTTTATTTGCTTGTGTCTTATCTTCCTTAATCTTATGCCTTTAATTTTCCTGGGTAAACATTTTGCAAATTATTTGCAAAATAATCACGTGTTCATTTTTGTGGTGAAGAGTTTTATTTTTGATGAAACTGACTTTTTGGCTTGCTCTAGATATGCCATCCTTACTCAGGGATAATTTTCCAATTGAAGGAAATTTCAACCATTATAGTGTCTGGTGTACATAAATCCTAGGTGTGTTTCATTTTATATATATTTAAAATCACTTTATCTTTGGTAGATTTGCAAACTTATATTAGAAATTTTGCTCAATCCTAGGTGAGAAAGTTGTTTCCCACATATATTTTGTATAGCTAGCAACTATATATTTCATATTTTGTCCTGCATCTGCCTGGAGTGAACATTTTCTTGTGTGTTCAGTACAAATGAGATGTACTTGGCCTTAAATGAGTAGTTTTTTTTTTTTTTTACCATAATGAAACAATTAATGGTCTTTTTCTTTGCATTTGTGCAGGCAGTCTTATCAAGTTCGGGTTTTGAATAAGCAGAAGTATTTCTCAACTTTTCTTGTAAGTTTAATGTGTGTGCCTGTTGCTCCAAGTTAAAATTTAAATACTGATTCTTAATGTGACTTAAGCATTAGGCAGAGGAAATGTCCCCTCTTTTGAGTTCTTCTTTTTAAAATTCGTGTAATACAATACTATCCTCTGTTTATCACTAGGAAAATTAGAAGACTTTTTGTCCAATTTTCAATGTATTCACTGGTATTATAAATACAATTATATTGAAGATATAATTCGAAGAATTCATACTATATTGTAACATCACATCCAAGGATAATTAGTCTTCTGGATTTAGATTGTCTTCTACAATTCTATTTACACATATTGTTTTACACTTAGAATGTTTTACAATTTTCTTTTTTTATTCCTGGATATTGTGTAGAAGAATCTACAAAGTAGGATACAGGTATACCTGATAGTGTGGGAAACCATGTCTCAAAAAACCAAAAAGAAAAAAGAAAAAAAAGAAAGATTGAAATAATTAAAAATGTTCAACTGAATTAAAATTGGGTTACCTAAAATGGGAATTACAGAATAGTGTGCTACAAGAAAGCTGCTCACCCCATGACAATCAGGAAGCAATAACAAAAACAGGGTTATGAATGGCACTCGCTGTGCTAAAGCACACCTCCAGTGACCTTCTCATAATAGATCTAGCATATATTAGCAGGCATCAGTCACTCAAGTAGGTGATCAAAGTAATTGATGCATTTGGAAGTTTATTAAGGAGAGACACCTAGCTGAAGGTTATTAGGTTTTTATGTATTTATTTATGTAGTTAGTTACTTAGTGACAGGGACAAAATACATGAGATAAAGAATTTAAGAAAAATAGATTCCTTTTGTCTCATTGTTTCAGATTGCAGTTTGCTTTTGACTGTTTCCAATGTAGAAACATCTTGGCAAATAGAAATTTTAAAAAATAGGGAGCTACCTTATGAGATTCAGGAGCCAAAGGAGCCAAAGGGAAAGGATCCAGGGACCGGATTTAGTTGGTCAGATCAAGCTCACATGAATTCACACCTAGAAGCGTGCTGTTCTAATATCCTATGCATCTCTCAAGTTAAACAAGTTAACGAAGTATCACATGGCTCCACGCAATATATTCCTTCTAGGAATATTAATGTCCTGAAAGGGGCAAAATTTCAGTTTGTGAGGAGAGAACTACACGGTATGAGAAAATTACAATCCAAAGTCCTAGCTTCCCTGCTTATCACAAGGAAATGGTTCAATAGACGGGCAGTGGGGCAGCATTTCTGACCCTCATGCTTGGCAATATGCTTCCTTTCAGAAATCGGGGGAGAAGGGTTTCATTTTGGAAGAGCAGCAAGTTTGTGTGGAAGAGTTGAAATGTTTATTGTGTTTGTTTGTTTGTTTATTTTTCACTTTTACTCTTTTGCAGAATATTGCTATCATTTAACCCTAATGTTTTGCGTTTCTTTACGGGGCAGGTATTCATTTTCTTAGCTGAAAATTAATAGATGAAGAGTGTGAAAATCTTCAAAACGAAGCGAGGTGCCTCATTCCCAAATACTGATCGCTCAAACAACCAGTTCTCCCTGTATTCCATTGTATCCTGGGCTGGCCTGTACTCAGGTTGTTTTCTGACATATGGGGATTGATTCTTTACTAGAATATTGACCTTGGAGCCTTCTGAACACATTCATGATCCATTCTCACAAAGTCCACTGAGTCCTATAAGAAAACAGGGTCAACTCTGAGACCTGGGGGTAAAGCCTTTAAATGAAGTATTACTCAGGCGAGATGAGATTAACATTTTTATAAGAAAACCTGGTTCAGAAGTCTCTGCATTACAATCTTTCAGTTGGACTCCACTCTTTCTTGGCACCGGGATCGAACTCACGATCTCACGCCTGCGAGACAGACGCTTAAGCCATTGGGGCAAACTCTCAACCCTTTTATTTTTTGTGGCACCGGGGATTGAGCTCACAACCTCACACCTGTCAGGCCGGTGCTTAAGCCACTGAGCCAAACTCCGGCGCCTGGACTCCACTCTTGCAAGTAAACATTTGTTTCTTTTCCCCGCTTGGCTCGGAGGGAGGGCAATAGAGCGGAAGTCTATCAATGAAGAAGGCGGGTGCTCCATAATTTGTCCAATCAGGGGAGGCAGAACGGGAGTGTTCTTCCGGTGTCATGGCGCCGAAGTACTCCTCCGGAGCACATTGCGGAGAGCACCCCAAGCTGGATGGACTGTTTTCTGTGACTTCTAAAAGCTACAGGCTGCATAGGAAAGACCCTAGGAGACCCTCAAGCTGCGTAATGGTAACGTTGTGGGACGAGAGCTCTGAAATGGGATGGAGTTTGGAAGAAGTCCGATTAGGATTGATCAGAACTAACTGGTGATGTAGAGCCACGGATATAGCTCAGAGGCAGAGCGCCTGGCTGAGACAACTTCCAAAAAGGGCTGCCTATTAAACCCACATTGAGAGACACTGAATTGCGGCGTTTGCATGGACATATATATGTGATATATGATATGTGATGAGTGGAAAGGAACCAGGGCATTACCTCTGTATTAATAGTTATAGTTCTTGGCCTAATTGTGAATATTTTTTAAATACCAAAATGCTGGTTGAGTTCGACTTTCTGGAGTAGGGCAGAATCCTGAAATAGAAGTTGTGCAGCATATCAATGTTTAGGCATAAAGGGCTTTCTGTTTAGGGTGGTTCAAAGGAGAGTAGAAAAGAGGTGGGAGAGAATGGCATGCCAATAACAGTCTCTACAGTATAGAAGATCTCTGAAACTCAGATTGTTCTTAGGGTAAGCATGAAGAAAGACTTGTGTGCTTGCTCACTGTGAGTTGTGCAAAGGTCACAGGCTTGAATAAAGGAACGGAATTTAATAATGGGTAACTATGCCTTGTGCTACCACTGAACAGTTCACCTAATGATTGTTGAGACAAAATCTGTAATTAGGAAACTGTCTGGTCGTGGACAGTTTAGGTTTAAAAATAGTGTGGACACCACCCCTGAAGCAGAATGATGGGGGTATCCCAAGTATATGAAAGATTTCTAGATGTGCTTGATGATTTTTAATTTATTTAATGTTTTATTTTTTGTTTGTTTGTTTTTTTGAGACAGGGTCTTACGTTGTAGTGCAATCTAGCCTTGAATTCACTTATGTAAGCCCAGGCTTGCCTCAAAGTCATGGCAATCCTCTTGCCTCAGCCTCTTGAAAGCTGGGACTACAGCTGTATACCACCATACTCAGCGTGCTTGGTTTTTTGTTGGTGTTTTTTGTTGTTTCTTTGTCCTTTTATAGGGATTAAACTCTGGAATTTTGCTCTGAGCTAGATATCCCAAAGTTTTTAATTTTTAATTTTTTAAAAATTTTTTAGGTTGGGTCTTACTAAGTAGCCCTAGATGGTGTGAATTTTTGATAATATTTGAAACTCATTGACTGCTGGGACACTATACATGTGTCACTATGCCAGTTTAAGGTTGGGATGTTTTTGTACACTGTGACTTATCAAGACTTTTTTTTTTTTTTCGTGGCACCGGGTATCGAACTCACAACCTCGCGCCTACCAGGCAGGCACTTAAGCCACTGAGCCAAACTCCTGGCCCTAGATTTTTGAGACAGGGTCGGACTGTGTAGTTCAGGCCGGTCTTGTGCTCACCTTGTAGCTCAAGCCGGCCTCGAACTCACAATGCTCCACCTACCTCAGCCTCCCCAGTGCTGGGATTAAAGGCGTACGCCACCACGCCCAGCAGATTTATCAAGATTTTAATGCTTGGGTAAAGTAAAGATCAGTGAGGTATGGAAGCTCACAGCTTTACTGTTGGCCACTTGGGGAATTGAGACAGCGAGTGTTACAACAACTGGCCCCAACAATTGAGTTAGACCCTCTTTCAATACAAAGTATAAAATCTGGGATTTATCTCCAATAGGCAGTAACTTGTTTAACATCCCTTAGACCCTGTAAAAAATCTTCTGAAAAATTATTTAATGGAAACCTTACTTTAGTTTTCTATTTTATTCTTTTTGCATACTAGTGATATGTGGTACAATACTTGCTCATGATGAGGGATAGTGATCATGAATCACTGCTCTGTCAGCAATAGGGCACTGATGGTGAACAACTAGTGATTTACTGTGGACTGTATTCAGTGAAGTCCATGAGATCTTTAGCATTTTATTATGAAATTTGTATTGTGTTATATATATTTCCCCAAATGCAGACTAAGTAAATGCGTTGAGCAGGTTTAAAGGATCTGTAGTGTAAAAGTAATGATTGTTTGATTGGGTATATTCTGTGCACTTACAACACAATTTGTTTTCAACTTCCTTTGGGTTGATCATGATATTCTTTCCAACTCAAGTAGTGTCACTAGATTCATACCTTCAGATCCTCTTAAAGTCCTCTGTAGAACATGATACTCGTCATATGGTTTCTTGTGTTGAGTGCTGTTTTAATCAGGTTCTCCAAAGCAACTGAATCAGGAGAATAAGTTGAGTAGTCTTTGGAAAAAGGAACACTATGGACTTTCAGTTTTTCTCTTTGCTTTTAGTTATTATTATTATTATGATGATGATGATGATGAGATGCCCCACTCTGTTTATACTGTCTGACTTGCATGACCCTAATAAGGGGGAAGGTAGAGATTTTCAGTAATCACGCATGAGCCTGAGCAGTTTGAACACAAACCACCAAACACGTGCCTGGCTGAAGATAAAACACTTCCATTTGTTGTTTTAATTCATGATGGTTCTGGAAACCTTTCTAACTGTTTTGCATTTGGGTAAACTGCCTTGCCATGCCAGTTTGACTGCTCATGTGACCCCAGTTTCATTTCTATCATATTAAGGGGCTGAAGTCATGTCTGTCCAGGACTGTTACTTCCAAGCTTCTTTCTCTTTTGCAGTTACATATATCTCTGAGAAAAAAGATGACCATGAAGCTTTGTTACATGTTCCATAAGTCAAAAGAGACTGCAATCCCTGAAATTCCTCTAAATTCTCTTGGTTTGCCCACTCCATGTCTGTATACTGGAGATGGCCATGGAAATGATCCATGACACAGCTGAGATTAAGCACTGGCTTCAGATCAAGGCACATTTTAGTCTGTCTGTAGATTCCTGTGGGTGTCATCATACAGCATGAAACAGTGGAAGCTGTTCTGGCTTTTCACACTAGTGACATCTGAAGTGTATTGCAGGTGGTGAGGACGAGGAGAGGATGTGCAAGGGCAACCAGAGAGTGCTTTGGAGAAACTCACTGAACCTGGGTTTGTGGTGCAGAGCTAGAAATTTGGCAGCTCTTGCCCATTCTTATACCTTGTCTTTCAGGAGCTATGTTCACTGCATCTGCAGTTAGTTTCCAGGCAATGATAACTCTGCCGGTGAGAAAACCTATGAATGTGTCTCAATTTTTTTTCTTGTAATCATGACATAGATCATGAGACAGATTTAGAAGCATCTTGGGAATGGCTGTCAAAGATGTTGAAAAATGTCACAGAACAAATAGAACAGACCTGATTAGGGAAGGAAATCTGGAGCCTAACTATTGCTAGTGCTGTACTTAAGGAACCTGTTGCCGGTGTATTTTTTTTCCATATTGTGCCACTTCTCATCACGATTAGATTATACCCCATGGCTTCATGTACATTTTTTTTGTGCTAGCTGTAGACCCTGGATAAAAGTAAGCACTCTACATGTGATCTACCACTGAGCTACACTCCAGCCTCAGGTACATCTATTTTAGTACTCAAATGGAAATGTTTTAGGTTGTACATACTGTGTTTTACTTAATTCTTTCAACATTATTTTCTAGAGTTTTTTCCTCTGCTGTGTGTGCGTCTGATTCCTGACAGGGACTCCACCATTTGTCTCCATAGCATTTTACTTGCCTTTCCACAGTTATGGGGGAGCAGGCTTTTCTAGTGCTGTCACTGTTATAAGTACCACAAAGAACATGCTCCTACTTGCTTCCCTGGAAGCAAGCTTTGAGAAAATTCCGTGAATACTCAGGAGCCTCTTTGCTGGTGCATAGAGAGTGGATCATTTAAAATCTTACTATACGCTGTCCACACAACCACCAGCAGTGAGTTGTAGTTTCTGTTTCTTATCACCATCAACACTGGAC